>QFDT01004027.1:0-10876 GCA_003315915.1 Macrolepiota dolichaula | reverse complement strand
GTTGAGGCTGCACTTTAAACGTCGAGAGCAGCCCTAGCGCCTTTTTCTCCTCACCAAGTACAGCCCACATCGACCACCTCCCCACATCGAGCGAGCCCACATGTTGCTTGTACAGATCAGGTTCAAGGAAGAGTACAAAATATGCTAACAAAAGCCATGTTGACACCAACTGTATCAGGCTCCTGATTGCTTTGCTGCGTTTAGGTGCTTCCGATTCTGGAGTCGCAGCCTGGGGCCCTTGTCGCATGTTCTGCAAGAGGCCAAGCATATCCAGTCCTGACGGCGAGCCGCCAGTAGCACCTCCACCAAGGGCTGCGAAAATATCTGCGAGTGGTTCATTTCCGAATTGGTCATTCGGACCTGGACTGGGACCTCTGCCAGAGGCAGATGCACCGCTTGGCACGCGACTTGGAGGTGAGGAACGTGTTGGGTTAGCATTCAAGAGCGCTTGGCGAAACTGGTCCTGGAGCTCTGGGGACCACACGGAATCGTCCACGTCGCTAAAGCGGGAGGTGGGTGGTGTTGATGACATGACGGTTGATTTGTCTAGTGTAGGCCCCGGAGAAGGAGATACAGACAGTCGTGGAGGAGTGGGCATGTCTATGCTGGACTCTTCACCGAGGAATGACCTAGAAAAAGACGATGCATCTGGGGCATGTGAGAATAGCTATACAAATAAAAGGAACAGACAAACCCTCGTTCAAGTAACCGCCCTCATCACCTCTCGCAGTGGTCGTAAGCTTCGCCAGACGGTCTCCCCGCTTAGCAAGAATTGCCTTGCGACGTGCTTCAGCTCGTTCAGCCGCGCTTGACATGATGTTCAGAATTCAAGGAAGAGCAAACGTGGGCAGTCGACACCTGGCCAAGAAGTGTGTACGTCAAGTCACATGATTTGATCAAAATCAAGAGGAAAATTCAATAGCGGGGGAAAAGTGTAAGGCGCTACCAGGGTTCGAACCTGGGTTTCAGGAAAGTATCATCAGAATCCTGAGTGATAACCACTACACTATAGCGCCATTGTTCAGCATTGGTCACCCGAATGTTCGTAGGAAAGAAGCCCTAATTGGAGATGGTGTACTCACCAGTACCTTGAGACACTTCCTCCGTATACAACCACTCCTTGAAATGTACCGGCAACGACAACGACCCCTTAATTTACACTTCCCTGTGATGCATCTGACCAAAGGTTGTTGGTACCTTGGAGTTGTGTATGACTCAATTTGCTGATAGAAGCAACATCAATCGCTTCTATTCCTATTTCTCTTCCCCTCTTGATGCCGCCGGTTGCTCCCTTCGGCAAGGATAATGATAATGACAGAACATCCGGTGACTGGATCCATAGAAAAGAATATTGTATGGGTACACTCTTCCCATACTTTCTGCCTTCATCCCATCCGATCCATGTCTAGCGAGAAAGCTGAGAAGGGCGAGAGCGAGCCCACTGTCACAAAATCCCTCTCACCTGAATCCGAGAACAGCGGACATGGGTCAATGGCCGCTCCTGGACCCAGACAATCCTTTGAGAAGACAGAGGCGGTTGATACTCAACCCCAGGATCCTCCTACCACTTCCGAATTTCCCGAGGGAGGTTGGAAAGGTTGGGCCGCCGTTGCTGGATCGTGAGTGTGCCCTCTCTTTCTTCCCCCGGGCCCATTCTTCTCTTGTATTTTCACCCTAGGTTCTGTATTCAGATGTGTGGTTTCGGGTGGGCCGATCATTTTACCCTATATTCTTATTGTTCCCTAAAGTTCTGTCCCCACAGGTATACGACCTCCTTTGGCGTCTATCAGGGTGTGTATTCAGATCCCCTCCCAGAACGGAACGGAAGATTGATGAACCTTACAGACTATTATACCAGAGTCTATATAACGACAGAAAGCCCTTCAGCTATATCGTGAGTTGTACTGAAATTGCTGTTACTAACAAACCGACTCACGGGACCGTCACAGATGGAT
This sequence comes from Macrolepiota dolichaula, assembly GCA_003315915.1. Taxonomy (NCBI): domain Eukaryota; kingdom Fungi; phylum Basidiomycota; class Agaricomycetes; order Agaricales; family Agaricaceae; genus Macrolepiota; species Macrolepiota dolichaula. The sequence continues at coordinate 8,921 of QFDT01004027.1, read as the reverse complement.
TGGCAGTGTGAATGCCTTCATTGTCATAGCAAGTGGATTGGTCGCAGGAAGGTTATATGACAAGGGTTATTTGTAGGTTACTATCCCCTAACTGCTGGACGGAATAACTTTGACACTAGCAGTCATCATATGATACTCGGCGGAACCGCCTTAATCATTTTCTCTCTCTTTATGTTGTCTCTCAGCAAACCGAACCACATTTATCAAGGAAGTGTTGTTTTATCCCGAGGATACCTCAAGGATCTAAACTTGTCTCATTATATCAGAATTTTCTCTCGCAAGCTATAGGGCACGGAATCGGGGCAGGGATGATGTACGTGCCCAGTCTTGCTGTACTGTCACAGTACTTCCTTCGAAGGCGTGCTCTAGCGATGTCTGTTGTTGCTGCAGGGTCATCTCTTGGTGCAGTGGTCCACCCGATCATGCTGAACAACCTGTTCGAGAAAATAGGGTTTGGGAGGGCTGTCCGAGCAAGTGCGGGCATGGTTGCTGGTCTGTTGATCATCGGCTGCCTCCTCGTACATCCTCGCCTTCCCCCTCCTACGACGACGCCGAATTTATGGAAGAGTATCAAGAAATTCTGTAGGGACGGTCCTTTTGTCTTCGCCAGCCTTGGGTAAGGTGCATAGCGCTGAGAATGAGCATAGACATACTGACGTCTCAAAGCCTAATGGTGTTTCCAATTGGATTGTACTTCCCTCTATTTTTCATTCAACTAGACGCGGTGAAGCACGGACTGAACGTGAACTTTGCATTTTATACTGTCAGTCATCCCGAGATCCGTGCAATGTACACAAATTGATCCTTCAAACAGCTTGTTATCGTAAATGGATCCAGCCTCATTGGCCGCCTTTCTCCTGGGTTTCTGGTTAGATACGTCAGCGTCGTCGATTTGATCGTGGTCTGGACTGGGATATGTGGGGTCTTGATTATCGCTTTAACTGGTGTGACCAGTGTAGCCGGCTTTGTGGTATTTGGAATAATCTATGGCCTTAGTGCTGGCGCTTGTAAGTATTATCACTTCCATGGACCCTACCAGCTGATTCGTCGCAAATGTAGTTATTGCATTAATGGCCCCACTCATTGCCGTTCTATCGGATAATATTGAAGAATTAGGGCAAGTCATAATGGCCTCTATTATCGCTCATGCTAATGGGCTGTTCGCAGACTGCGCATGGGGTTCGCTTTTGCATTGTGCGGTGAGTAGGCCGTGATTACACGATTTATCCCTCAATTAATCAGTTATTAGGTGTCGGGGCGCTAGTTGGTATGTATCTGCGCCAATTAGAAGTACAGAACGTATGTAATTGGTATCAACAGGTCCCCCTGTGCAGGGCGCGTTGCTGGGCAGTGACTTTGTGTGGTGGAAACCTGCAGTGTTTTCTGGGGTGTTTGCGTTGATAGGAATGGTAATGTTTGGGGCGATGGCATATCTGCGGCGTAGACGACAAGGAAAGAATTTGAGTAGCCGGGTGTAGGATGAATGTTGAATGTTGATGGATATTGAGTCCGAGAAGGAGACTACAGTACATAGTGACAAGCCACGTGCCTAGTGAAAGTCAGACAGCAATACATTTCCCTCTTGTTCTCCACCACAACATGCCCCCTCCCCACTACGACTTTCTGATCAAGGCAAGTTATATACTCCATATCACAATACTAATAAGCACTAACCATTGAGCGTGCAGCTCTTGCTAATCGGGGATTCTGGTATAGTACTTCCAATCCTCGTGTCACACTATTTCTGAGCCAACCTCCAGGTGTCGGCAAGTCTTGCCTTCTCCTTCGTTTCTGCGACGATGCATGGACCCCTTCGTTCATTACTACCATCGGCATTGATTTCAAGATACGCACCATTGAACTGGATGGTAAGCGCATCAAGTTACAGATAGTACGTCTCCGTAAGTTCCTCCACTACCACCACACTCATCCACTCCGCAGTGGGATACTGCAGGCCAGGAACGATTCAGGACAATCACGACTGCGTACTATCGTGGAGCAATGGGCATTCTTTTGGTATACGATGTCACAGATGAACGTTCCTTCAACAGTCAGTAGAAACCCGTTTCCTTGTATTGTATATCCTCATAGCAGTGACCCACCAGACATCCGAACTTGGCATGCAAATATTGAACAGCACGCGTCCGAGGGTGTCAACAAGATTCTCATTGGAAACAAGTCGGATTGGACGGACAAGAGGGCGGTTACGGAAGAGCTAGGCCGTGAACTCGCGGACGAGCTCGGCATCCGCTTCATGGAGACATCAGCGAAGATCAACGAGGGCGTAGAGGAGGCTTTCTTTACATTGGCAAGGTACGTTTACCAGTAATGGTCCGGGTGTCACCGGAATAATGTCGCGTTGCTTCTAGGGATATCAAGACCCGACTCATCGACTCGCAAGCCGATGCTGCGGGCCCCACACAAGGCACCCCTGTTGATGGCTCTGTCCGCGTGAATCAGCCAGCAACTCAAACATCGTCGACTTGTTGTTCATAAGCGCTGACTTTCGCCCCCACACCCGACGCTGTACATCTTGTATACACCCTTGTTGTATCCCACCACTTGGCAATCGGTCCATTTACCCCGCTGAACAAATGCCCTTCTGCTTTACTCCGTGACTTGGTTCAGTTGCATCATAATTACTTCTCGGTGTTTTACATTTGCTCAGATTCTGCACTGTAGTAATATACTAGGTTGATGACATTTATGCCTTATTCATCGTACGATGATATTCTTGACCACACCATGTGCATGTGAGTCACCTCGCCGAACGGTCACAGTTGGCAGATACCTACTTAAATAACATGACAACCGAAGACTCCGCAATTTTGATCCTTTGAGACCGCAGCTGTTCCTAAGTGCTGCGCATGCATGTCCCTGATTCCTTATGCTTATCAGTCGCTACTTAACAAGACGCAATGCAGACCGCTTTCGCAACTGCTCATAAGTCCCCAACGGAATCATGGACCGGCCAACACGATTTGACCATCAAGCGAAGGTATGTTGAGTGGCATATTCTGTGCGCCGTTAACAGATTGTATCTGCAGATTGTTTGTGTCGGAAATTCAGGTATCAAACGCACCCTTTATAGCCGTGAATCCGTTCTGTATCGCCCACAGGTGTTGGGAAATCATCACTCATGATTCGCTTTTGCGACGATGAATGGAGTCCTTCATTCATTAGCACGGTTGGGGTGGATTTCAAGTTTCGCATCATAGATGTCGATGGCGTCAGGGTCCGTCTGCTCATCGTGCGTTATGGGTTATCTTGGTAGGACGCTGGGAGTCCGTTTTAATGTATCCTTATGTTAGTGGGATACTGCTGGCCAGGACAGGTTCAAATCAATCACAAAGGCATATTACCGGGGTAGTGAAGGGGTGCTCCTTGTGTATGACATCTCGGATTATTCTTCATTTCAAGGCAGGTTCCCGTTTTCGTCTGTCACCCTGAGCGCTTACCCATCGAAAAATAACTCTAGGGATTCGCAAATGGGTCGATGAGCTTGAAGAGGCGGGCGTCGGGGACTCAGAACGCGTACCAAGGCTCCTTGTTGGGAACAAGACCGATGCCTCCAACAGGACTGTAAGTTCTGAGCAAGGGCAAAAACTAGCCGAAGACATTGGTGCGATGTTCTGCGAGACGTCAGCAAAGTACAGCGAAGGCGTCACCGCTGCTTTTACAACGTTAGCGAGGTGGGTTTGGTTTTTTGGGAGGGTCATTAGAGACTCATTAGGCTCGTCGTTTAGGGATATCAAGAAGAAGCGGATTGATCCCCGTTTGATTGGCGATGGAGAAGCGCGGCCAGGAACACAGGTTGAGCCACGGACTATTATCGTCAGAAAGCCGGCTGCGGCAAAGACCTGGGGAAGCTGTTGCTCATCGGAGCAATGCGTTGGGTATACCGAAGAAGTGCGGGGAGACACTCTAAGATGAGTGTTCATATACATAGCCAGGAGTCAAAAAGGGAGGTGCAATCTTACTGGCCGTGCTCTGGGGTGCTCAGTGGTTGTCTTAAATAGACTAGAATAATAGATTCCTTCGGTATCTTTCTTGAAATCAGGCTATGGTCCCTCTCACACGTAGCTACCGAGAGGGTCAACCAGGAAGAGTTTGTTCCGATCTACTTGTTCGATCTTAGTGTTTGTTGAGGACTGAGGAGATCATTCTGAATGTCCTCTGCAATCTACTCCTTCGTCCTGTATGTCCCAAAAGTTGTTGCTCTGTTGGTGTAGGCTATGTTGTGGCGCCAGCTCGCAAGGTCACCAGTCTTGAATGTTCAACACAGGAGAACGTATCCTGAATAGCTCAGGGCTTTCAGTCTCTTATCATATGAGCCTTCTTTGTCCTAACGTCCGAGTATGTCTACTACAACAAAGCGTTTGCGGTGGGGTATACTTTTGGAACGAGAGCAAATGAAAGAGGTGTTGAATACTAATCAAGGTAAAAATAAAAAGGTACTAAAGGATATACATATAGAGCTGGGCAATGAATTCGGAATTTCAACGAATGAACATGGGTATGTATCTGCGCACGACAGACATCGGTAACCTCAGAACCTCCTTGGCGCACCCACCAGTCCCTCGATACTTTGATGCTCGAGATCATTCCTTGCCTTCAAGATCGCAGCATGCATCTCCTTCATCGCATTCCCCAGCTTGACACCAAACCGACTCAGGATATCCCTCTGCCATGCATCATACTTCGCGTTCACTCGACTCTGCACCTGGTCGTAGTCGATCACGCACACTCCAAACGACTTGGAGGTCTCAGAGGTATCGAACGTCGAGCGGGCTTTTTTGATCTCGATAAGAAGTTGTTGCCAGTGCAGGAGGGAGTCGCCGAGCCGATTGAACACGTATTCGGCCTCAAGGTCCCAGAGTGACTGAAATTGCAGCCATTTGGCGACATATTCTTTGAGTTGTTGTACTTTGGCCTCGATTAGTTGGAAAGGTTTCTCGATGGTGTTATCGGTAAATTGTGTGAGCTAGGTTATGTCTGTCACCTTGTGATGGATGGGGAAAGTATAAGTAGGGGACGTACAAGAGAAACGTAGGTCAATTCGACAGCAGATGCCTTCTGCATCTGCAATCCGATCTCATATCGCGAACTCTGGATCCTCCTCAGCCGACACACGACACCTGCGCGAAATACAATCAATATTATTAGCGGGAAAGTAGAAATTTATGTACCAAGCCAATCATGCAACTGCTTAATCCACGTAGCTCTCGCATATTCGATAGGTGGATCGAGGAAGATTACCTGATTTTGAATCCGGATCTCATGTACGATTGGTTTGACAATCATATGTGTCTCCATGAACTACCGGATGTCATGTCATCAATCTCGCTTCGCACACGAAAAACTCTTACGAACCTTCTCTTCCTTTACCCCCTTACCACCTCTGCGTTTTACAGCTGCATCCCGTAGGGGTGGGACAGTATCGCTCCTCCTTGCATCACCTTCATCATTCTTGTCAAACTCAATACACCACACCTGAATGATCGTCACAAGTCGTTGGAGCAAAATACCCTCTATCCGTTTGTCGAGCTCTGCGACCCAGTTTTCGAGGTTCGCATAGCCTTCTAGATTGAGTTTGTCAATCTGCATTCCTGGGTGAGCTATCTGCTCGGGTGATTTTGAGGTAAGAAAAACGTACAGCAGCTTGGACCTTTCCCAGCAAGTCTGAGAATGCTTCAGTGGTATATGAACAGGTCGCGAGATCTTCGACATTGCGCAAGATGTCTTTATATAGGTCGATGACATTATTTGTCTTGTCCTATAACCATACCGGTGTCAGGTACGCTAATGTGCTAAATCAGATGAAAGCGCACCTGCAAGACCGATACGACACCTGCAAACTCCCTCACAAACTGGATGTGCCGATTATCCCTTGCGTCAGCACTTGGCACATACCGGCTAGCATCATACTGGTTCACGAAATAATCCCATCGGATATTCATCCCTGCAGTGGTACGTCAATATTTTGTTTACCCGGTTCACACTTCATCGCGCACCTTTACTTATCATCCTTTGCGCATCATTCCTATACTCAGCAACCAACCACTCGATCCCTCGATTCCTTTCGACCAAATCCAACGTCTGTCCATACGTCCTCACGGTCTCCATCAAGCTCACGGCATGCGGATACACTCTCTTCGCATCCTTCGCCATGTTTGTTACAGCATGCGGGACCTGGAAACCCAACCACAATAGATTCCGGACTTCTTTGAAAAGCGTAATAATTTGTGGGTCGAAGTTCACTGCGAGCTGGAGCTGCCATCCTCCCACACCTCCCGTACCCACACCCATACCAGTGCCAATACCGAACCCAACCCCAATCCCGCTCCCACCCCCCGCTCCCGCAGCTGCGGCATTTCGAATCCTGACAATCTCAAACAATCGCCCATCCACACCCATATTCCGTCTATTGATATCCTGCATCCATGCATCGAAAACCAGCTTTGTATCCAACTTTTTCCGAAACGCAAGGGACTCCTGCTGGAGTTTCTGACCTTCAGCGTAGAGTTCCCAGCCCTTACCCAGGACGTCTTCGACTCGTTTCATGTACGTGTGGAGTTGTCTGTCAATTTGTTTAGCCCAGTTGATTGCACCAGCGATTGGGGGGAGGTCGCGCATTTGTGACATGTGGTATGCTTCAGAGGCGCGATATTGGGTTTTGAACTGCGGATAGTATGTGCATTAGGGGGGAATGGTGGAGAAGGAGACAAGCGGACCTTATGATGGAGATGTTGTATGTCTTCTTTGACGGAGTCGATGAGTTGCGTTTGGTACTCTTGAATGGCACCACGAATCTAGACAATATACCTCCATGACCTAAGTAAAATACCAAAGCGAAAGGCACACCTTTGGTCTCACAAACAGCGCATTGAACTTTGAAAAAACCCTGAACATTTCATTCGCGTTCCTGGCTGTCCCCAATCGATCCCTCAGTCTTGCGATAATTTGATTCTCAACCCTCGATACACGCTCATTATATGCATTCTCTGCCGTCACCCAGATTTCTGTTCCCTCTGCACCATACGCCTATCAACAAACTGTCATCATCCATGAGGTGGGAGCTACTCACCAACTGAAACATCTAGCACATCAATTCTTTTTACTACTTCATAAGCCTCCTTAACTTCCTCCTCCATATCCATCCCTCCGACCCCCCCGCCCCCCGCACTCCCGATAACCGCTCCTCCAAGTCCCCTGGTCGGCCCAGTCATCACCGCCAGCTGCTCGTGTTGCTTTCTCCAATCCCTCAAATAACGACACCGCTCCTGCAGCTTTGAATGTGCGGGTGCAATTTTGATTGGTATAAATTTCTCTGACCGGCGTCGCATGACATCACGCGCAACGTCCGTGAACACTTTCACCAAGTCCCCCCAGGTCTTGAATATGTTCATTGTCTGCGCAAGGAGTCGTTCGAAAGTGTCGTACGGTGTGTACGGTAATCTGTGCGAAGTCAAAATACGCAAGAGTTGGTCGTTGAAATCCCGCGAGATGGCCTCTACAAGTGGCAAAGCGCGCCGGATGGGGTATGGGGATAACTTGATTTTACGGTTGATATGTCCGAAAATTAGATGCAAGCTCTCTTGGACTTTGTCTAAATCCGTGGCAGAGAGCAATTCGTTCAGGGGGAAATCTTTCATAAGTTGGTTGTACTTATGCACCAGATCCGTAGCATCTTTGAGCCCTGTATCAGCGATGAAGCTGACAGTAGCGTGGAAGCGTTTGGCATTCCGGAGACATTCCATAACCAGGTTTACTTCTTCAGAACGGAGCTGGGCTTCGATACCCTCGAGCGCACGTTCGAGGCTTAGCCAGAAGTTGATTTCTTGTGATGCAGTGCCGGAAGCGACGTCTCGCGTGAGTTTGGTTACGGCTTGGATGGATTTGATCCAGGAGTTGACATGCGCATGCAGAGTGTTCAAAAAGGAGCTATCATTGAGGAGCTTTGGGGGGATATGCGAGATGTTAGGGCGGACACTACTACTTTGAGCCTGAAAAATCTATTCAGTGGACGTAATTGTGGAAGTGAGTTAATCAGCCCACCTGCTCCACGGCCCGCTGGATTACGGGGTGGATAGTGAGGTGCGTTTCTGGAATTTCAACATTCTGTTGGAGGTGAAGGAGTGAAAGTTCGAGTTCGGCGAATTTTTTCTTGGTCATCGGTATGCCTAAGCAAAAACATTTAGTTTGCCCGTGATGTTAGGCAAGATGGATGATCTACCCATTTTCATGTCGCCGCCGTCTTTTCCGCCACCACGCGAGCCAACAAATGCGTCGAACCAGGGCTTGACACCACAGCTGACGACAGCGTGTAGGCTCTCATAAGGCGTCTCATCACCTGCGAAAAGATTGAGGAAGTGCAATTGAGAGGCGAGGGGCGTGAGGGGATCGAGGGTTGGGCTACGTTTGATGAGTGCAAGCGTCGTTACGTAGGATGGGTGGTATGTTAGATGTGCGGTCAGCTGGTAGCTGTACGTTGGTGGTGCTTCATCTAGTGACTTGAGCATGAATGCATATTCAATTATCACGATAGATACTCACCTTCAGATTCCTCCTTAATTTTCACGACGTATATGACGCCACCAGACTCGGTTGCAAAACGCGCCACGCGCTCTTCAAACTCGTTGTCGAAGAGGGTCTCGAGGTCGGCTGGGTCTGCACTAATCACAGGTGGTAGCAGCGCTAGGAGATAGCTGCGGAATATAGTTGGTTCGAACGAGGCAGATAACTCGACTCCGTCACCATTCATCGAACCGTTAGTATTTGTTGTGGAGTCCATCGTCGTCGTTGTCGTCGCGTTGTCGTTGGAGTGAGTGCTGGACTACAGCACGAGGCGGGTAGGTTTGGTGTCGTAGTTTATCGTACGTGGTGGCTGTCGTTGTCAGTAGCGAGGTGTGATGGACTGT
>QFDT01004021.1:0-18106 GCA_003315915.1 Macrolepiota dolichaula | reverse complement strand
ATTCTGAGCGTAGGGCTGGGCACATTAATTACTTTGGCGTTTGGAGAAGCTTTTGCTATCGTCGGTGTTGCTTGAACCGTCGTTGGCTGATCTGGAATAGGTCGAGGTGCATTCGCTCCGTGGTTATTCGCAGGTGTTTGTAGCTCTGTGGGCATATGTAAAATTGTAGTGGTTTGGTGAGGGCCCGGTTTAGGAGGTTTAGGAGGTGTAGCATGGTGCGGGGGCGGTGGGATGTCGTGGTGGGGAGATGGATTAGTATGTGGAGGGGTTTGCGGTGTGACAGGGACGGGTATAACAACGGGATTGTGCTGAAAGGTCAGTCTGGTATGTTGAGGAGGGTTGTTGCCTTGAGAATGGTCGTTGTGCGGGATTGAATTGTCTGAAGGAGGCGGGTCATTGTCCGGGGGATCATTGTACGGGGAATCATTGAATGGAGAATCACTGATTGGAGGAAGTGAAGTCTGAGGGGGTGAAGAAGATGAAGGGAGAGAATTTGATAGCGACGGTGAAGGGCCATCGTCTGGGGGCAAGGGGATGTTAGGAGGTGGGGTTGGTTTGCTGTTAGGCCTCGGAGGAATGGAGGAATTATGAGAATTATCATTATTGCCATTATTGCCATTATTGCCATTCGGATGGTCGTGCGCCGGGGGTTCGCCTTGGTGTCCTGTACCTAGCCCTTTTTTGCCTCCAGCTTGAGGAGGGACACGGTTTCCTTTAACTGGATTTAGAGGACCCGGTTTATCTGTTGAAGTGGGTTGAAGTGTCGACGACTGGGATGATGGGGGGTTACTGGGGGACGGGGTGTGCGGATTGTTATGCTTAGAGGAACGCGGACCACTATGTTGGCAGGGTCGAGTTGCAATTTAGCATGTCTGGTCGAGTTTGGTGGTGAAATACAGTGCTCACGTTTGGACACTCGGAGATGCCGAATTCTGGCTTGCTTTCGCGTTTCGTGAGATCTGGGCACTTATCGTCTGTGCCTGGGTCGTCTGGGTCATCAGTGGAGGATCAGGCATGGGGGGTCGGACCCCAGTGGCATGCACGATTGTTTTGTGCGCTTGCTTTGGTTGGGAGATCGACATCTCTCCACCATTCCTCTCCGAACCAGTCCGTGGTCCATCCTATTCGAGAAATACATGAGCCTTGAATGATCTCAACGCTATTACTCCCTCTCACCCTTGGTGCCATAGGAGATGAAGTCACTGTATCTTCAATGAATCAGGGGATCGTGGTAAGAGTGGAGCAATGTCAAACGGAAAGGGGAAGGTCTAAGGTCATTTAGCAAGGAAGGCGGTGTGCAGTCAGGCCTTTTGAACCAAGTATTTCGGACATCGGGATATCATCAGATTTTTGGCAGGTCCAGGGAATGGTTGGCGCTGTTGGCTGATCGAATCAACACAAGGAGGCGGGGTTGTTGATCTAGTTTTTCACTTGGCTGGTGATTCGATCAACATCGGAATAGGTATTTATATTCTATTGGGGAAAACAGACCGGACAAGCCAATTCAGTAGATAAAATTAGTCCGTGATCCATCCATCCATCCATCCATCCACCCATCCACCCGAGACGGAACGAATGCAGTGTATCGTCAAACGGCATAGCCCATCTGTGAGGCGTAGCCCTGTCAGAGTATGATTAAGGGAAAAAAGCAAGACACCCACATTCACAACACCTGAGAAAGAAGACGCTGCAGATGCTTTCGAAAACCGTCGATCTTCTTCCTGCTTCGCCCAATCAGGAATATAAGTAGCATAGGACAACCCACTCCTGACAGATGTGGCTGATGAAACCTGCTGAGTATCTGGTTCAAGGACAGGATAAGGACATTCGCTCGCAGTGGACAGGATCCTTGTGAGTTCCACCGGCGCCTTCCCCTCGGTCACTGTTTTTGATGAAGCTCGATCAACATCATCATCCATGTGCAACATTTCCGACTCTGGGTATGCGGCATCAAAAGAATCACGGACAGAGCCCCCCAACCAGTGTTGGTCATCATCTTCGAAAGGATTCACATTCTCTGGGTGATCGTGATGAAGATTTATCGATGTTTTGATGGAATCGGCGTCTATGAGTTTGGTGGTGGATACGACATTTGCAGTGTCCTCGAAAGGGTTTACAGTATCCTCGAAAGGATTGGGAGAACTTCTGGCCGCATGCAATGGCTCGGTATTATTACTGTCATTCAGGACCTCAGAAGACTGCGATAATTGCGCAGGTAGGGCCAACGGGGTGGTAATTCTGATTATGGGAAGTTGACGAACCGCAGGTCCTGGGGAGTTCTCTGGATCGACTGGGGTATATGGCACGCTCCTCTCTGTGCGCTTCCGCTTGCGGAGAACACAAAACACTGCCAAAAGGATAGCAGACAAACCCAGGATACCAGAAATTACGCCCCCGATGATTGCTCCCGTATGGTTAGCGCCTATTCTGCGGAAGATGAATCAGCACGGATGAACAGGTCAACTCAATCGGAGAGCTTACTGAGCCAATGTCGATGGCTTCGTCGTCACGATCGCAGAGGTAGCTGTAACCGAATGTGTAAATGTTGAACTTGATGTAAGGGTGATTGGGTGACCAAGCGAATCGGTGGTTGTTGCGATGACGGTCTGCACCCCAGTTGTGACAAATGTCGTTGTTACAAAACCATTAGTGGTCAAATCGGCATTATCCGCCTGCAAGCTTGGCGAGCTTAGGAAAATTTGTTTGGATTATATCGATTGAATCAGTGTTCACGAGTGGACTTACGGAGGTGCTGTATTGCCGGATATTGCGGCTGAACTGACATTATTGGTATCCAGCGTTGAACTGGTAGGCATTGATGCGCCGGAACTTGGGGTAATAGCTACATCCTCGTTGTTCTGCACACCATCTGATGGTAGTGGCGGAAGGGGGGAAGAGGTAGGAAATGAGTTAGAAGGAGTTGATTCGGTGGATGGTGTCGAAGCCTCTCCTGTGGTCGTGGGACCGCCAGAAAGTCCGGAAGTGCCAGAGGGGCTAGACACACCCGTTGAAGAGTCTGAAGGGGTTGGCAAAGAAGGGGGAGAAGGAGAAACTGGGGGACTTTCAACGGTCGACGTTGAATTAGGTCGAGTCGAATGGTTGGGCTCCGTAGTTGGTGCGGCGGTCGGAGCAGGATTAGGTGTGGTCTGAGAGTCCGAGTTTGGGCTCCGGGACGGTGTTGGGGTATTGCTTGGCGACTGTACACCTGATTCAGAGGTTATTGGGGTATTAGATGATTGGGTCCCTGGCTCAAGTTTCGAGGTGTTACTGGGTGGCTGGGATCCTGACTCAGTGGTGGTCAGGGTGTTGCTGGCCGTCTGAATGGGCAGGCCTGGGAGGGTTAGAGTGTCGCTGGGTGGTGTGACCAGCTTAGTGGTGGAGGTGCTGGGTGGTTGCGTGACTGGTTCAACACCAGTGTCAGTGGCGGGTAGGTGGATGGGAAGCTCAGTGGTCAAGGTGTTATCCGTTGTCTGAGTACCTGGCGGTAGGGGTATGACTGGGTTTATGCTGCGTGTCTGCGTGGTCGACTCCAAGGTGGATGGAATGCCATCGCTAGGAAAGGTGATAAAAACCATCAGTACTTCGTGTAGAAGCGAGAATCAACTCTGTCGTGCCTTATCGAGGTATCAGAACTGGGCTGGGAGGTTAATGGTTTTGTAACCGGTGGTGCGGGTGGTACGCTTGGTGTCGGAGAATCGGTAGGTTCGGGAGATTCACTTGGCAGCGTAGACCTGGATGGTGCAGGGGATGTGCTCGTCGGTGTAGGGCTAGCCGTTGTGAATGCGCTTGACGGTGCAGGGCTAGCCGTTTCAAATGTACTTGACGATGTAGGGCTAGCCGTTGTGAGCGTGCTCGATGGCGTAGGGCTGTCTGATGTAGATGTACTTGACAGCGTGGAACGGGTTGACGTTGTTGACGATGTAGAGGTGGTCGGAATACTTGATGATGTAGAGCTAGCTGAGGTCGTAGATACGCTTAACGATGTGGAACTAGTCGATGTACTGCGCGTAGTCGATGATGTAGAACTGGTCGATGTAGTATCTGGGGTTGGCAATGGGGAGCTAGTCGATGTACTGGATGGCTTCGCGACAGTTTCCGGAACCCCCGTCGAAGCTGGACGGACGCTAGTGCTGGAGGTCTCCCTCCTGAGTCTGTATCTCTTGTGCATGAATGCAGTTTCCTCGGGTGATGACAGCCAATAGAATGAGAGCGGGAATCGCTTGGAAGAGTCGGTACCAGAAAATCGAGTAATGCGGGAGTAACAAGGATGAGATGATTTGTAGGGCTTGAGGAATAGCAGCCTGAACACAGCAGCTTGTTTGATTGTTAAGCAGTGCATCATTCGGTGTTCGAAGATAATTTTGACCATCAAGGACCTGACTACATATGATGAGAAGACAACGCATCGATATCAGGCCATCCAAGTTTCCGGTTATGCACGTTGCACGTTTCAGGTGCTAATATCCGCAATCGACTACGGTCAGGCTTAAGCATTCTCGAGGGTAAACAGGGGAAACAACCAAGGGGGGGCAGAGAACGATATACACTGAATCGATAGAGTGTGAAAATCACGGGAGATGTAAAAGGTTCAAATTGGGTGTCTTGTTCAGAGAAGTCTGTTCGGTGTCACGTGGGGTCATTGGCATTGTAATCTCATCAGTTTTTTCGGGCCGAGATCTTGGCTCCTCTCTTTTGACTGTCCTCTTGCAAACCTCAAACGATCCCTGTACCACACACCATTACCCCCTCCGTCGTTTTATCAAGTATTTGGTCGCATCTTTAGACCTCCATCGAACTGTAAGACTCCATTGGCGCCCCTTGTTCGCGTGAAGCATCATTTCTCTCAGGGCCAGCAGAATTCTTCATCTCGAACTGTCAACTTCGTGGCTTTAGAACAACCAGGTCCCAATATCAACTAGTAAAGCCTCCTATGGCTTTGCGCTGCGTTATTCCAATTCACGTCTAGCTTGGCCGTCACTTTGAGCTTGAATGATTCGGGTCTCCATCTGGTGGACGTGCTCTGGGTTCATGAAGCCCATGATTATCTCAATCGCGCTGTCATGACCGAGACAACTGTCAAATCTCCATAAATCAATGTATTCGGTGGATTGTTCGGGTTGTCTGAGAGCAACCAATTGATGAACCAACAGAAATATAAGAGGAACAAGACCAGAAGCCAAGGCCCCGGGAGAAGTACGCCAGCGGTGTACTCAAAGCAGGATTTGCACCTTTGGCATTCCCAATGCTAGGCTTCAGAAAAGCCGGGCTGGGGATAGTACTCTCACGATGGCGGCTTGTCATTTGACGTGGGTGGACGTTGGTGGATGTCGGTGGATGCTGGGCAACCGTGAGATGGATCAATGCTGCGGTGGGCCCCACGGCCTGATTGAGATTACTGAGATGCAATTTTTCAAATGCTTTTTATGTGGTTTTCCATGTAAGGTCTACCACCATGTAAGGTGTGTCTCATAGAGACGTATACTCGCCCGCAAAAATTTTCACTCCAATCCTAATTATGAATGTCGTGAATATTGAACGTTTGACGTCGCTTCCGGCAGATTCCACGTTTGATTTGTTCTGACAAGATTCTGATGGGACGGAACCTCAGATATGAGCATGGCCAAGGCCATAAGCTTCTCGGTGACGAACGCGGTATTGATGGCCCCATTCGGGCCACGACATCCACTACAATAACTAACTATCCGATTGGATTTGATGCGGACGTGAATTGATGGCATGGGCAACACGTGCACTTGATTTTATTTAAAGGGTCTACAAAGCGGTAGATAATGTTCAACATCGGAGATAAGGTACAAAAAGGAACGAAGAGATTGAAAAATAGGATTGTCCAAGGGTATATACTCAAAGCTTCAAGCTCGGTCGAATAATTGATCATACTGCATAGCCATACTATTTTGGTTGTAAGTTTTCGTATCCATCGTACCTCGAAACATGATACTCACATTCTGAGTTCTGGACGCACGATCGTCTTGAGACCCTCCACCCCTCGCGGTATTCATGCTGGACACGGACGTGACAGAGCTACCACTTTGTATAGACAGTCGTCGATCAGAGCTTGTATCTGAGCCAAATGGTACGAGATCCATTCGACGTTTCATTTGTGACGGCGTCAAAGAGGCATACGAGAGTCCACTCTTCACTGAAAGGTGCCTGGCGAGAAGGTTGGCCTTGTCCACACTACGTTCGATCTGAGAGGGAGAAAGGGAAGTAAACGATAATCCGCTAATGTCGCTGTGCGCTGAAGTCCGCTTCCTCCCCGGATCGGCAAAGGGATCCTCGGGATCGCTGAAAGGATCTGAAGTTGACCCAATATTGAGATCGCTGGACGCGGTAGTACTGTCCCGAGGAAGAGTTTGGCTACTACTGGAAGGGGCCAGGTCAATTAGGCTGCTAGGCCAGTAAGGATCGTCGCTAGTGTTTCTTCGTGAACTGAGGAGAGTTGAATTGCCGGTGGAGGATGCGATAGACGCCGAGAGCGAGGGTTCGGTAGACTGGAGGTCGTCGAATGGGTTATCGAGGTAAGGAGCGGGTTTCTTCCTCGCAACTTTCCTCGGGCCAGCATTACTACCTGACGGTGTTGAATTGTTGGATCCGACGGAAATGTTGCTTGGAGGACGAGCTTCGGCCGGGCCTGTGGCAGGGGGGATGACATGACTGACGCTGGTGGCTGAGACGCTCCGAACTTCGGGGGGAACATAAGGTCCAGGGGAAGTGGTAAGGGTGATTCTCTCCCGGTGAAGGCGTTTGCGCCTTATGATGCAAAAAGCAACGAGTGCCAAAATCACGATAACGGTAGCTCCAATAACACCTCCGATAATCCCCTTTGGCGGTCCGGTGCTCGAGCTGGGTCAAGGTCAAAAAGCTAGTCATCGTTTATACAAAAACACGAACCTGGTAACGCCGATCTGGGTGGGAACTTCGGTAGTAGTAGTAATTGTATGTGTTCCCGAAGAAGTAAGAGTAACAACTTCCGTCGAACCGCCTGGTAGCGTCGTGGTTACAGCCGTGGTGAAAACACCATCAGTGACGAAAGTCGTAGTAACCAACTTGGAAGTGAACACTTTCGATGCATCTCCAACTCCAGCACCGGCAGGTCTGACAATACCAGGGCCACGGTGACTAGGGCTGAGCGTGAGTTGATTGCAAACAAACACTGGTCGGTAGGGCTTACCCATCATCACCACTGGAATCTGGGTCATTGTCTTGAGCAGCTGAGGGCTGTGGTTGTATTGTTGAATCAGTAGGGGAAGGCGCATTCATCCCATTTCCGTTCGGAAGAGGTTGCGTTGACGCTGGTTGAGTTGGAGTAGGCCGAGGCGCATTCACTGGATTATTTGGTGGGGGAGGTTGGGCGTTAGGCCGAGGAGTGGTATTGTGCGGAGAGTTATCCTGCGGAGGAGCCGGGGGAGCTGGCGGCGGCGACTGAGGGCTGCCATCTGGGGGTGGAGCACCCTGAGGAGGCTTATCATTGCTGGGTCCCGCGGGAGCGTTCTGTTTATCAGCCGAATGAGGAGGGTTAGTATGTGAGGGCGGGGATGGTGGCGGTGACTGGGGATTGCCTTTCGGGGGTGGAGGCTGATCACCTTTCGGAGGCGGGGAAGGATCGCCTGTCGGGGGCGGAGCGGGAGTATTCTTAGGAGGTGGAGGAGCGTCACCGTTCGAATGTGGGGGATTTTTGCCTTTCGATGGTTGAGGGTGATCACCATTTGGAGGTGGGGGAGCGCTGCCTGTTGGTGGAGGAGGAGTGTCCTTAGTAGGCGGGGAGGGTGGAGGAGAGTTGTCCCCTGGAGGTGGAGGGGTATTACCTTTCGGGCCTGAAGGTTTATTTGTTGGAGGAGGAGGAGGATTGTTAGTTTTCGTAGGTGGGGGATTGTTGGACTTCGGGGGAGGATTGTTAGTTTTCGAAGGGTGTGGCCCAAGCTTATGAACAATTGATTGTACTGGTTTCCCGATGACTGGGACGGAGTCGAGACCGTGTTGGTCGTTGTTACCTTGACCGCCATTGCTCCCATTGCCCTGATCCCTACTTTTATCCTTCTCGCTGTTGTCATTCTTCCCTCCATCGCTGTTACCACCATTGCTTTTCGAAGGTGGAGAGGGATTGGATTTCGAGGGTGGAGGATTGTTGGATTTGTTCGAATTCGGAGAGTGTGGTTGAAATTTATCAGTAATTGATTGTACCGTCTTCTCGATGGCTGAGAGGTTACCGCCACCGTGTTGGCCGTTGTTACTTTGACCGCCATTGCTCCCATTGCTCTGATCCCCACCGCTGTTGTCGCTCTTCCCTCCGTCGCTTTTACCACCATTGCCTTCCGGAGGTGGAGAGGGATTGTCTTTGGCGGGTGAAGATTTGTTGGGTTTCGGGAGCAGCTGACTAGCAATCGATTGTAATGGTTTTGGGGCGCTTTTGATAAGGTCTGGGACGAGGCCGCTATCATGTGGGCCGCCGTTGTTTTGACCGCCGTTACTCCCATCGCTTTTATCCCCACCGTTATCTTTGCCGCTGTTGTCATTCTTTCCTCCATCACTTTGACCACCTTTCCCACCATTATGTCCACCATTATCTTTGGTGCCACCGTTCCCGTTATTTCCTCCACTATTGCCATCCCCTCCTCCATTATTACCGTTCCCTCCACTATGGCCGTTTCCTCCATTGCCGTTCCCGTTGTTTCCACCACCGCTTCCACTATTTCCTCCGCCACCAGAATTACTGCTATCACTCTGCTTGGACGGCGTCTGACTTTTATTACCCGTTATATCTCCAATCACACTACCAAGTAACCGGCCGTTTTCCCCTCCGCCGTTGTCATTGCTCTTCTGCTCACCGTCGCCTCCTCCCGATCCTCCACTCCCTGACTGTCCACTCTGACCTTGCTGTCCATCATGCTTGGGATCATCACCTGACTGCTTAGACGGTTTTGGTGCATCCTTGAGAGATAATGGAGGCGGATTGGGTGCATCCTTGGAGGGTGGAGGCGTTTTAGGTGGCTGTTGCTGTTGCTTTGGGGAGCCGCCAGGTGCGTTATTCTTATTCTCACCCCCGCCATTGCTGTTCTGCGAGTTGTTCTTCG
The DNA here is from genome assembly GCA_003315915.1 of Macrolepiota dolichaula. Lineage (NCBI taxonomy): Eukaryota > Fungi > Basidiomycota > Agaricomycetes > Agaricales > Agaricaceae > Macrolepiota > Macrolepiota dolichaula. Next base: position 9,014 of record QFDT01004021.1, on the reverse strand, counting down.
CGTTTGGCTGACCGTTGTTCTTCCCATTGTCCCCGCCGTGCTGCTGACCTCCACCACCCCCACCTGCGCCATCCGGCTGCCCATGCTGCTGTGGACCCGAACCATCCCCGGGACCACCCTGGCCACCGCCCGGTTGTCCTCCCTGTCCGCCATTCAGTTTGTCCTTCTGCCCACCATTCGATTGTCCAGCCTGTGCATCGTTCAGTTGCCCGCCCTGTGCACCGTTTGGTTGCCCGCCTTGTCCACCCTGTCCTGGGCCACCCTGCTGAGGGGCCGGTGGTTGGTTGACATTGCCTTGAGGACCTTTATCGCTACCATTACCCGAGTTACCAGCGTTGTTTCCAGGACCAGCATTAGGTTGACCAGGACCAGGGCCGGGATTCGCATTAGGCGTTCCAGGGTTCGCACCAGGTCCACCACTGGAGCCACCATTCGGTGTATTGGGTGACGATCCTTGATTTGGTTTCGGTTTCGGTTTCTTTCCCGGCGAATTGCTCGGTTGGGGTTGAGGGTTATTCGAGGATCCTTGGTTCGGGCTCGGGTTCGAATTGGGGTTGTCCCCGGGAGAATTCCCAGGTTGGGGTTGTGGTGGGGGTGGCGGTTGTGAATTCGGGTTGTTCGGGGATTTACGTCCGCCCCCACCTCCGCCGGTGTTGGCAGGACCGCCAGGAGCGTTGTTGTTATTGGAAGGGTTGGTATTTGGGGTAGAGGTCGAACCTGGGTTGGCACTTCCCGAGCCTGAATTGGGAATGAGATTCATCAGACTCGATTATTCATGCCGTGGGCCGTCGTGAATAAAGGATGAGGGTTAAAATGAAATAAAAGTGAATGGATGAAAAAGAATAGTATATATCAAATGAGAGGACGGGAGGACGAGGGGAACGAGATCAGAAAACGTACCACCATTCCCGTTTCCATTTGTATGACTTCCATTCGACGCATTCTTGTTGTTATCAGTTGAGGAAGTAGGCTGTTGTGGAGGTGTGTTCTGTTTTTGGCCCGGGCCCGATGATGGTGATGTCGGTTTCGGCGTGTTGGCTTGGGTGGGATCAGGACTTCCACCATTCCCGCCATTGTTCCCTTTTTGATGGGCACCCGGATTACCTTGCTGCGGGGTGTTCCCGTTCGTAGGCTGAGGTGAGCCACCAACTTGCTTGGGTTGAGCAGGAGGTTTGTTCCCATTGGGATCGTTTGCACTTTTTCCGTTGGTATTATTTGCACTGGGGCTATGGGCAGAAGACTGAGGAGCATCCTGACCTGCATGATGAACCGTTGATATTGATGAGTCCTGGTGTCGAAGTGGCGCAAAAAAAGATGGGCGCACCATTTCCTGAATTTCCCAAGGCCACCGTCCCATCATGACTGGTGCCAGCACTAGATGCGGGCGGTTGATTGGAGACATTATGGCTATTATTGGGGGGCGAAGTTGATTGTGGTGAGTCTTGTCCTCCCCCGTTACTGCTCCCTCCGCCTGGCTGTCGTTGGTTGGGCCCAGTACCAGTACCACCCTGCTGAGGCGGCGGTGAAGGCGACGGCTTTCCATTGGCTGACCCTCCGTTGCTATTCTTACTGATATCTGATTGACTCGTCTGTTGATTGTTGGACGTCTGGGAGCCTGGGGCTATTTTTGGATTGGTCGATGATGACGATGATGATGGTTGTTGTTCGGGCGTATTCGAAGGGCCTTTTGATGTAGAACCACCTTGGCTTGGAGGAGACGACTGAGGCGGCGGCTTAGGCGGTGACTGAGATGCGGCTTTGGATAGTGGTTCCTTCCCACCTCCAGCACTGCTTCCATTATTGCCATTGTTGCTACCACTAGTGCCCCCTTGTCCACCACTGCTGCTGCTACTGGAACTGCCCCCATCAGATGGAGCGTTCGAAGGTGTCTTGGGAGGCTGCTTCTGTGAAGAAGACAGGGAGCTATTATCCTGCACTGATGAATTGGGTCCGCTGCCGCCCGTCGACCCTGAATTTGAGCTGTCTATCAAGGTAAACGTATACTTCTGGTTAGCAGGTACGGCATAAATGATTGGGAGAGGATTATGGGCGCACTAGATGAACCCTGGGGCGTCGAGCCCGATGGCTTGCTGCCCGGACCTCTTGCACTTAATGAGTGACTGGAGTTAGACTTGGTGGATCGATGAGGGCCTAGGGTCACGCGCGGAAGTTAGTCTTCCGCTCAATACGAGCGATTCCCCATGCGTAAGGACAGATCGAAGGGGAAGGGGAACTTACTACTTTGAATCGTAGATCCTTTTCCCTCGGAAGTTGCTTGTCTCCAGGACAGTTGTTTGCTCGCTATTGGAGCCATGGAGGAGAAGTGGAAAAGGACAGAAAGTGAGAGGGAAAGACTAGTAAGAGTTAAAAAGAGAAGGGAGAGTGCAACGATGGCGGTCGCAGACAAAGCATCGCAAGATGTTGGGAGTTATGATAGATGTCATCACTTTGCGTTGCCAATTTGGCTCCTAGGTGAAGTGTATGATATGTTGGACTGTTGTATCGTTCGAACTGTTGAAGAAGTCGGGTCGGTTACGACTACAGGCAACAAATGACAGAAATAGCACTTTGTCCTTGGCAACGCGCAGCCCCATGCTGGAATTCACGTTCAATTAGTCAACAGGACATTGAACGTGATAATAGATACGCATAGTGATGAGAAAGCATTGCATAATTCGCTTAGATGTAGCGGAATACGGTTATCGTATGGGCTACTCTTGGTTTCGCGAGTGTCATCATGGCGGGCAGATGGATACGCTTGTGAGCCGTGGGCTGAACCCGAACGATCAGAGTGATGTGTTCACGTAGTCGATGACAACTTGATGTGAGAATTTTGACGAAAGGAAGAGATTAGCACAGTTGTGTATGTAAACACTCGATCTATCAGATGGATAACGCCGTATGGTTAGATCACTGCCCTGGCTAGAACCGCCGTATGATCCATAGAAGGAAGAGGGCAGTCGGAAGGAAGGGCTCGGAGGACGAGGGTATGACAGTTGGTAGCGTGGCAAGGGCGAACGCCCAGAGTACAAGGTCTTATTGGGACGTACAAAGAGCCGATGGATACGAGAATCAGTTTAAGGGTCCGGAGAACTTACGAACAGGCACAAGAAGACACAGCGCAGCGAGGGTGGAAGATTTCAGAGACCGAGAAAAGTTTCCTTGTGGGTTTATTCTGGCTAAGACCAGAAAAGGTGGTGGTTTGCTGCGCCACGCCATGGTGGATTTTGTTGTTGACAAGTGTCTGCGAAGGGATCGGGAATCGCCGAAGGAGGATGTAGCGTCCAGGAAGGACGGAGAAACATAAACATTACATACACAGGAGACATAGGAGACCCTGTGTGTGTTGTACTGGGTAGACCGTAGCCGGCGGACATTCGGAAAAAATGAGGGCATGTATATTGCAGAGGAAAGTGGGGATGTGAGGAAGACGCCTGGTATCCTCACGTGGGACGGAGACTCCCACGCGACGATGGATCGAACCTTCCTCCGTTTCTTGTATTTTATGTCGCTCCCATATCTCTCCTAGCCACTCCTCCCCCCCACAATGCATCCCAAGCAGAACCAGCTCCAGCTGCATCCTAGGCCACGCACTCTATCAGATCCCCTCGCTGCCCTTCTCCTCCCACCACCCAATGAGTCTCCAGAGGCCCGTAGCCTCCGTATCCAGGCCGAAAGCGACGCAAAGCGAATCAGTGAATCAATAGATGCCCAGCTGCAACAGGAGCGTATTGAGAGGAAGAAAGTCCGCCCCGAGGTCAATGTCCTCCTTCTTGGCCAGTCAGAGTCCGGCAAGAGTACTACTCTCAAGCGTGAGTCTCTTTTCTCGCATGTGTGCAATCCGTCGGTCTTTGCCCTGGCTGGCCAGCCTGTGCATATCGGTTGTGTTGCTTTGTGTGGGTCTCCTTACGTTAAACTCCATTTAGAAGCTACCGTGAGTGCCCGTTGCTGCATTGGGCCACCGCGACGCTCACGAGTACGCCTATCCCAAATATCTATGCATTTGCGCTTCTTTTTACACCGCCTGACCCGCACATCATCTTCATCCTCTTCAAATTTCACTCACGAACGCCTCATCTCTAGAATTCCGGCTCTTGTATTCCCCTGCCACTTTCTACTCTGAGCGAATTGCATGGCGCGCAGTAATATATCTAAATCTGGTCAGGTCTGTCAGAAGGTATGAGCACCTGTCTCCTCTGGGATCCCACTCTCCATTAATTCCCGCCTGCAGGATCTTGGATGCCCTGGCCCCTGAATCTGAGACCCTTGACGAACATGAAGACCTGGACTCTACAGAGGCCGAGACAGACATCGTTATCTCTTCCAACGGCAGGCCACCTTCAGCAATCCTCGGCACACGCGTAGCCAAGTACGAAGACTACCGCCGACGCCTCGCTTCGCTTGCTCAACTTGAAGATCGCCTTACACGTCTTCTTTCCTCTCCCGACGAGGACGAAGCTACGCATCTCGGCCCATCCCACCCAAGTTGGGACGGCATTCGAAACCTCTATAGTAACGAAATAATGTCCAATGGATTCGGTAATCGGCCGACACCAACAATAACTATCCCCCCAAAGCAACCGTCCCATGTAGCTCGATCTGTATCAGCCGGTGGTCACGATTCACGGGGGAATGAGGTCGCGGTCCGTTCGGATTCAGAGTGGAAGCGCGCTTTCCAATTGCGCCTTGGGTACAAGTCGAAAAGTCCGAAAACACCGAAATCTGGAGAAATTGAGGGCTGGTGGGAAGATCCAGACGATCCGGTCCATACTCTACATCCATGCACCGGAGCCATGGAGGAGTTGTGGGCTGATCCTCAAGTCAGACAACGTCTGGAAGAGAAACGGCTGCGATTGGAGGAAAGCAGCGGATTGTGAGTCCATTTTTAATTTTACGTGATCAAAACAGCTCATTCTCTCCCATCAGTTACCTCGACGAGATTTCCCGCATCACGGCAAAGAAGTACATACCCACTGATGGTACGTCTATCCTTCCACACCAGTTATATGATTCCGATCTGACCTAGTCATATTGCCTTTCCCAGCGGATGTACTCAAGGCACGGCTGAAGACGACCGGGGTAGTTGAGCACACGTTTGTCATCAACACGGGACATTCTAAGGGTGTCCAATGGCGCGTTCACGATGTTGGGGGCGCAAGGAATCAACGACAGGCTTGGGCCCCATACTTCGACGATGGTGAATCTTGCTGCATAATTTTTAGACCATCTACACAAGAAACTGACGTGATTTCCATTTCATGAAGTGAACGCCATCATCTTCCTTGCGCCCATATCGGCGTTCGACCAGGTATTCCCCACTTCATAACTATTGTTAGCCTTTTCCTTAACTGTGTTCGTTCTGTTATCTAGGTCCTTGCAGAAGTAAGTAGATTCACTGGGTAATTTCGTATCAGCGTTGATGTCGGTTTCAGGATCCTCGCATCAATCGTCTCGAAGACTCATTGTTGCTTTGGAAATCCCTGGTGTCAAATCCGTTGCTTGCGAAAGTCAACATCATTTTATTTTTAAACAAGTGTGACTTACTCCAGGTGGGTAGATCTTCTATTTTCCCTCGTCATGTGCTTTACCCCTTTGCCCGCTTCCCATTGTACAGGCCAAACTGGATGCTGGTGTGCGTCTTAGTCACCATATGTATACATACGGCGACCGACCCAACGACTACGAATCTGTGTCAAAGTGTGCGTCGTAACTCCGTTCCATCCAAGCGCTTGACTAAACATAACTCAACATCTCTTTAGACTTCCGCAATAAGTTTGGCGCTTTGCACATGTCCTATTCACGTAACAAGGAAAGGGAATTATATAGTGAGTCATGATCAGAATCTCGGCTTTCGTGACTTGACGGAGGGATCTTTAGTCCATTTCACGGCTGTCACTGATACGAGGAGGACGCAAACTATTATATCATCTGGTGTGTCCTTTCTGCATGGTTGTCGGACGAAGAAGGAAGGCTTATCTGAACCGGTAGTTCGGGACATAATCATCAAAAGCAATCTACGCACCATGCGATTGGTATGAGGCTCCTCATCCATCAAACGATGGTCAACCAGAATCAATCGCTTTTCGTATCGACCCCCTCTATTATTATCAAACCCATGGGCATCTTGTCCCCAGCACTGCGGTTCTTTTTCGTCAGCCCATCTACTTTTCATCTTTTGACAATTTTTGGACCATGATCTATCTCTACCACAACATTGATTGTTTATTCTCTATATCATATGTTTCAATATGTTCGTCCTAGTTAGTTGTACTACATACCACACTATTCCACCCCCTCCCAATTATCTTTTCATTGACCTTTCTGATGCAACATCTCTCCTTGTGCATTTTCTTTACATCTTCATACATTACATAGTCATTTTTCTACCCCTTCTCATTACTTGTTCAAAAATAATGTCGCGTTGAATCTCGTGTCATGTTTGTATTGTAATCGTTCGGCTTCGCTGATGTTCTTTTTTAAAAATTTGTCCCATGAGGCAACTGGATTGATATATACACTATACAATGCAATCAAGCTTCTCATTCTCATTCTGAGAGATGGCTGTTTTTGTAGTATGATGAAGTACCGAGATTTTGGATGTATAGCCACACGCACATCTTTTCAGTAAATATCCGCCAAGCGCCTGTCAAAAATATCAGTATGGTGCTACTTGGATATCCTTACGTGAGAGAGAAGACCCGCCCGAAACCCCCTAAACGCGAGAAGCTGAGCAGTGAGCATCTTTCCCTTACATACCCTTGCTTCTTAATCCTAGTACACCCACACATTCGTCCCCCACTGTACTAAACCGGCTCCTTCAGAAGAAACAACAAGCTGAATCTGGGCCCAGATTTTGATAAATTAATCTTTCCCCCCAACAACACTCACACTCGCTTCCTTTCGGATGTTTGCGCGGAATCAAAAAGTCGCTGTTGGCCTTGTGGGGCGGATAATCCGAGCCGGCGGTCAGCGATCGAGGAATATCGGATCGATAACATATTATAGGTCCAACATTTCGGGTTTTGGCACTCGGACGTGTACACCATTATCGTCGCCATCGCTTTCGTCTCAGTTGAGTCAAATTAGGACTATGTCAGCCAAGGCAGCTACGCACGAGAGTCTGGGGATTGTTAGTACCTCTCGTACGTTTTTTTTTTTCGCCGTTTCTTTGTTGGCGGAAAGAGACAAGAGTTTGCTCATCTCCTTTGGATAACTTTTTTTGGGGGGCTGCCTTCGTTGGTGTGGTCTGGAATTTGTTTCTATTCCTGATTTTGAATCGGTGGATTTGGCTGGACCGCGCGAACCCGTCGTGGCGTATCGCATCGTATCGGGTTACTCGGAATCTCCCTCACCCACTTCTTGAACGACAACAAAAAAAAACCCTTGACCCCTCAAAACACATTGGAACATTGGATCTCCCTCCCCATATGCACACACGCATGCACAACAATCTAACGCATAAATGGATTAACAGAGGCGCCAGCCGCAATCGGCCCATATTCCCAAGCTATCAAAGTCGGCTCCCTCGTCTTCTGCTCCGGTTGCATCCCTCTGGTCCCTGAGACAATGCAAGTCATCGAAGGCGGCGTCGAAGACCAGACCCGCCAGGCTCTCAAGAATCTCAAAGCCGTCATAGAGGCTTCTGGTTCCGAGTTGGGCAAAGTCGTCAAAACCACCGTAAGCTTCTTTTTCGGTCTTGGGTCCAAAGGGGATTTCGTCAATGCTAACGTTGTGATCCTCCTTATTCCCCGTGTTTTTTTTCATTCTCTCTCTTTCTCTTGGCTTCCCCTCTCCTTACGGAGATCAGGTTTTCTTGAAGGATATGAATGATTTTGTTGCTGTGAACGGTATCTATGCTAGTTTCTTCGGCGATCATAAGCCTGCTCGATCAGCTGTCGAAGTGGCGAGGCTCCCAAAGGACGTTTTGGTCGAGGTGGAAGCTATTGCAAGGTGAGTAGCTAGCTCAGTTCCGAACCCACTGTCACATTGGCCTCGATATAATTCTGATGCACTGGGTTCTGATTTCGCTTTCCTGCTTTGTAGCTTGGCTTAGTCGATTAGATCGCGCTGAGGCGACTGAGACTATGGTTTTGTCTTGGCGGTGGAATACTTGGGTTGATGCTCAGAAGGTGATGTATCGGGAGAAGAGTCAGAAGACCCTGTCTGTGTTCCTTTCTTTATTGTCAGCCGATGTTTTTAGTGGTGTCTTACGATGAAATATACGGGTCAGCAAACAAGCGTGGAAGTCGGTTATCGCGTGATACTAGTACTTTACATATCTTCAATTACTTCTTGTAGCCGCTCCTCATCTAGAATCTCAAACCCTTTATTCGGTGTTACCTAGTTATGGAATCGTCAATGATTTGGCGGATATGAGATGAGAGAACACGCTCGGATGCTGTTTACCTGTGCTAGTTGTACGTTGTGTTGGTCTAATTTCTCTTCCATTACCTGCTTTAATACACGCAACGTCAAGACCTGGGCTTCTTTCAGCGTCATTTGCTGTTCAGAGGTTGTTAACCAACAATGTATCATCACGCGATAGATGAAAGCTACGCCACAAACCTTGTGCCATTTGTCTTGTAGTTCACTCTGAGCGGCCTCCGACCCGGACCCGATCGCTTTAGCCTCATATCGTACAAAAGTACCCGAAGGATCGGTATGGAACCTGTACACAAACATCAGCTCCGACGAAGCCCGTCAGAAGTTCATTATCGATAGTAGCACACGTACAGTTGTGGTCCAAATTCATCAATACCAGCAATCAACAGCGCAACACCAAACGGTCGACTCATCATTGCCTCTTCATCATGCACACTCTCACCGAATCGCAGCGCGAGATCGCACACAGCTTGAGTGACACTCTCGACCTTGATACGTTCGTCGTATGTGAATGAGTGGTTTTGAGCAGTAACGCGGGCGTGGTCGATCATGGTGCGTGCATCGGCGGTAAGACCTGACATCGCACAGCCTAGGTGGGTATCGATTTCCATAATCTTCTCGATGGAGGAGGC
>QFDT01004018.1:0-69345 GCA_003315915.1 Macrolepiota dolichaula | reverse complement strand
ATATTAAACCCCCACTGGATAATGAAGGAAGGCCGATAGAGCTTGAAGCAAACTTCACGCCATATTTCCTCTCGTAAGTTGATCAACTCGTATTATTCGGTGGTAAATTTCTGATGGGCCCTTCAGCTTTCCTGTTCCATTTCAAGTTCGAATTATACCGCGTTCCATAAAGTCAGAGAATTTAATCAGAGATACTGAGCTCATGGAGTAGTGATTTGGGGATGAGCTATTCGTACACTCAATAATGCAGTCACCCAAAATCCCATTTCGAATCAGTTTGATATATTCTGGCCCATTGGTATTCATAAGATAACAGGCGGAGCATTTCAGAAAAAAACACACAAGTACTCTATAAAATATACTTGACAGAATGACAGGCTTGTAGAACATCATAAGGGAGTTTATTGGGGATATAATCCAGTGTCTTGGGAGGTCGTGACCCAGTCACGACCTGTCGCATGCCGGTCAACTTAACCACAGGTCAACATGACTTTTCGCTGAATTGGCTAGCACATAAAGACTCGTGTCATTATTTTCCCTAACATCAGTGTTGACAATCATACAAGCCGGTCACTCTCCGAGCTCGACTTTTTCCTTGGAGAGTCGCTGCCACTTTTCGATCCCGAAGTCGCCGACCTCATCTTCACGACCTGTGACAGGGTCCCACAAAACTGTCTGGCAGGGACACTCTTTCAAGTCTAGCTCAAATCGTATACATGTCCCGGGCGTATAATTGTGTAACATGCGGCCGACAGGGAATCTACATGGACATCTAGACTTTGCAAGGCAGAGGATGTTCACCTAGTCCCATATCTCTAGAAATTCGTGCTCATTCCACCTTGGAGCTGCTCACATGCATAAACCCTTAACATATTGGTTGCTCAGCGAGCAGTGGTCCGAGGGGAACACTCGTCCACAAGTAAACTCGATTTCCGTCTTCTTTTATACTCCGACTTGTCCCGGAGGGCTCAACCACCCTCAAGCTCGGCGCCTAAGAAGCATCTCGTCCTCTGGACGGTACCTTCCTAAGGCAGCGGTGAGATGTATGCAACATCTCCTAACACTGCATTCTATTGGCTCCGCTGGTGATTTATTCAGCTTGACGATGCTGAAACGAGTCGAAACAGCAATACCCAGGGAAATGATATTCAGTGACGTTCTCATCATTTCAGCGGATTTTAGGGGGATTCGACGCCAAGAAGCACTGAGTGTCCACAATGGGGAGAGTTGGAGCGCTACCACCCAGAGAACGACAAGGCTCTATCGCGCAGGTCAACGCTAGCATTGACGCGGGAATTAAGCGAATTGAGTTAGAGAAGAGATAACCAAAAGTCATCGCAGGAGGTGAGGGTGTAATATTCTGAGGATGGGTGACGTGCTTCGCGAATGCCTAGAATAGACGATTCCAAGCATGTAATGATTGATATTGAGGCCTCGAGGCCTGAGGATCAAGATTCATATCACGTTCAGCTTCTCATTCCCTGACACAGGGTAAAAGGACCCATTCCTTTTCGCTCAGACTCTCGTAAATCATCTTTATCTTTCGTCCAATGAGTATACCTGTGAGAGTCAGTAGCCCGACCCTATCCTCCACGGGCCGTCTTGTACTAAAAAACCAGTTCGTCGGCTGGGCGGGGGCCGAAAACTTATCGTATTTAAAACAAACACTTTGAAATCCCTTGATCACCCTATGACCATTCTTCCTTGAAGTCTCCCCTCTCCCCTAACCTATGAACTTCATGAGTCATCCGTACTTACTCTTGTCCATATTCTTAGTAGGTGTCGCTTGGTGGGCACAGGTGTACTCAAAGGATCGTCGTGCCAATCCTCGTCGGTTACCTCTCCCACCTGGACCGAAAGGATATCCTATCATCGGGTGTCTGTTGAGTATACCAGTTCTTAGACCTTGGTTAGTATATGACAAATGGTTCAAGTTGTATGGTATGTCTCTCAACCTTTTGATAAGTCACATGTTGACCCCAATTTCTCTAGGTGACATGTTTTATTTTGAAGTTCTTGGTCAATCATTCCTTATCCTCGGCTCTCCACGAAGGACGAGCGATCTGTTTGAGAAGAGGGGTTCAATATACTCTGATAGACCCCGAATGATTATGCTCATGGAAATGTCCGTGCCTACATCAACTATGGAGGTCTCTCACTCACATTATGTGTCGCAGGTTAGGGTGGACATATAACTTTGCATTCCTTCCATATGGCTCCCTGTGGAAGCGACACTTCCGGATGTTCCATGATCACTACGGGGCAGACCAACTCGTCAAGTTCCAACCGACCCTACTCAAGGCCACTCGTTCCTTTTTGCGTCGACTTCTCTCAAATCCTGACGACTTTCTGCGTCACACTCGCTTGTGAGTCTTTTCCGTGGGCCTCCTGCATAGGTGCACGTGTATGAGAAGCATCCTCTAGTCTTTTCATATCAAGCATCCTCGAGATCACATACGGGATCCCAATGGAAGACCCCAACGATCCACTTATAAAGAAGGTAGAAATAGCATTGGAAGCAGCTGTGGAAGCTTTGGTTCCAGGGAAATATCTTGTAGAATTGCTACCTTGGCTCAAATATGTTCCGGGGTGGTTTCCAGGTGCTGGTTGGAAGCGCAAAGCCAATCGTGTGAAGAAGGTCAATGAGCTTGTATCACGGGGACCATTCGAGACTGTTAAAGAGAATTTGGTAAGAAACATTGAACAGCTCCATCTGAAACAACAACTGACGATCCTAGAAACGAGGAACAGCAGCTCCAAGCGTGGTTGCATCAATGATTGAGGCGATTCAAGATGATCTGGGGATAGATAAAGTAGAAGAGGAGGAAGTTGCGAAGAATGCTGCCGCAACGGCATTTGCAGGTATGTGGCGATTTCTTCTCTTACATCGGACTCTGATACAAGCCCAACAGGCGGGTCTGATACGGTGAGAACATCTTTTTACGAGTTATACCTGACTTACGACATTGTTTTTGAGTAAAGACCGTATCTATGGTTGAGGCATTCTTCCTTGCTATGGGCATGTACCCGGATGTTCAAAAGAAGGCTCAGCGTGAATTAGACATTGTGTTAGGCGGTCGTCTTCCAGACTTCAACGACAGGGCATCTCTCCCTTACATCAATGCCCTTATGAAAGAAATCATGCGATGGCATGTCGTCACACCCCTCGGTGAGCCAATTCTTTAACATAAAACGTTGCCATTGATCCACACGACCACAGCGATTCCTCACACATCATCTCAGGATGACGAGTATGATGGTTTCCACATCCCAAAAGGGACACTTGTGATAGGCAACTCATGGTAAGTTGCTTTGTACCTTTTAGCACTTGGCAATTCCTTATGGTTTTCGGGAAGGTCAATGCTTCATGACCCAGAAGCTTTCGATGAACCAATGCGCTTTATGCCAGAGCGGTACTTAAAGGATGGTCAATTGGATACAGATGTTCGAGATCCATGGGATTTCGCATTTGGGTTTGGCCGTCGTATCTGTGCTGGAAGGCATATGGCAGATATATCACTATTCATCACGATCACTTCTGTTTTGAGCGTCTTCGATATTGAACCCCCACTGGATGATGAAAGGCGGCCAATAAAGCTTGAGGCAAACTTCACACCACATCCTTTTTCGTGAGCTGACCGACTTGTAGTCCCTAGTGAAAGTCTCCTGATAAGCCCTTTAGGTTTCCTGTTCCGTTTCAAGTACGAATCATACCGCGTTCCACGAAGTCGGAAATCTTGATCAGAGATACTGAGCTCATGGAATAGTGGCTTGGGGATAAGCTATTCGTACGCTCGATGACGCTCCTTTCAAAACTCAATTCAGACCGATTTTAAAGAGTGTTTATGACACCCATTTAGAGGGCTATTGATACGAGGTGAGGGTTTTTTATGACCGGAATCCGCAACCTACTTGGGAGTAAGAGAATGAACCAACGGAGAATAATACTAGTACAAACAGTTGGAATCATATCAACCGCGCTTTTGTGATGGCCCAGTTCCTACTTCCACTTCGATTTCCTCTCATCCATCATTATCCCCCTCCTTATGACGCACTCCTCCCTAATCTTATCCTCCAATGAACGCGTCATTTCAGCATCCGCCCAAAGCAAAAACGGATATCCACTCCTATGCAAATTCCAATACACCCTATACATCTCACCTCCCCATCTTTTGTTGCTAGCCAATTGCACTGAAATATCCCTTCGCGCCTTTCGCTTGAAAAAGTCGAACAGACGAGAAATGCCATCAGCTATTTGAGCCTCCAAAGTGATCAACATCATCCGACCAGGATTGGGATTCAGAATGGTTACATCCTGGAGTGATGGGAGGTGGATTTCCTGTTTACCAGGCAAGTGGCCGCGGATGAGCGATAAGAGGACATTTGTTATGAAACCACTTTCACAATCAGAAAGGCAAAGCTGCCGGACTCGTGGTGTGTGGCTGAAGAGCTCGTAAATGAATGGTTTTGGCCACCACTTGACACCGTGGAATTCGAGGTGAGAAAGATTTGGTGGAAGATTTGTGATTAGCATTCGGAGAGCTGCGAGCTCCCCCGGATTTGTATCGAGTGTAGTCCGGAGACCTGAATAAGGGCTGCACCAAACCAATGACTGAAGCGCAGGGAGTTGTAGATAAGGAAAGATATCCGCGTATTGTGGGTGGGGACGATACGCCCACGTGAATCGTTTCAAGTGTTGAATGGGAATAGGATCTCCTGCTTTGTGTTCAAGTATGCTCGGGGGCCAGGGATGGATTGCAGCACAGTGAAAATCGACAAGATTGGGGCATTGGACTAGCAACGAGAGACATGTTTCAATGCATACATCTTCCAACGATAGGGAAGTGATTTGCATCCATGGGAGGATAATTTGTGCCCTCCCGGAGGACATGATTTTAATATGGCGAAGGGAACGTAAATCGACAAAAGAGAAGTTGGTTGGCCACATAGGAATGATGTCGAGTTCCTCAACATGCGACAGGTCAGAGAACCAGGTGTACATTGAAAATGTGATGGGGTAAAGTCTCAGGCGATGAATTTTCTGTGCATTCTCGTATAATATTTGAAGTAGTGGCCCGAATTCGCGCTTTGTGGCGACGCAGGAGTGAAATTTTATGTGAAGAGTGAAAGGAACACTCTTGACTTTCTGAAGATAGAGGCATAACAATGCAAGGGTATGGGGTTTCGGAACTGAGCCGCGAATAAATAGATGTAGGAACGACCATAATTGTGGTGTGGAGTGTGCGATTTCTCGCCACCGAGAGCAAACCTTGCCGAGGATCAGGGGTGCCGGATAACCTGTTGTCTCGGCAGGATCACAGACGTATAGGAAGATCAGGGACAATAATTCAGGGAAAAGCACCTCTGTCAGGTCGTGTTCTCGTAAGCGGAAGGTAGGCCAAACGAATTCTTTCCTCTCCTTCCACCAGCGTTGCCTCATTTTAAAAGACCTCCTCAGGACAGCTTCTGAGGTCACACATCCTTGAGGTGACTTGGCCATTGGTCAGGCGAAGGGGAGATAAGTGGGGGAGGGATGAGAGCGAGGGAGGGTCAGCGCCCAGAACTCAGGGAAGGCTGAGTGTCGCTCACGTGGGATTCCTCAGGTTTATTATAGAGAACACTATTTTAGTATTGGGTATCAACGTATGGCATGTGTCCATATCTGACCACCAGCCAACATGTCATATGCATCAACGATACCCTCATACTTATGTTTTGTAATGTTCACTTTTCCGGCTGGTTGATTTCCGACTCCTGGGCTGCCGCTGCTGCACTTTCCTTCCCTTGTCTCTCGCGCTCCAATACACCTTCGATGGAACGAGACATTGCAAAATCTACCCATACGTTGAACGCAAGTTGATCCCTTCGCAGGGACAGATATACTTTGCGCATACGTTCCGAAACCAAACCACTGGACAGTGCTATCTGGAAAGAAAACCGCTTCTGTTTCTCCGGATCTCGGATGGTAAACATAGGAATGATATGAGATGCGAGCTCGGCTTCGAGTTTTTCTCTCCCTTGTAAATTCGGAGGCCCTTCGGGATCTTGTATCACTATTTTTTCCAACAGAGGGAGAGAAATACCCCGGCTCCCTGGATCCTCCCGGTTGACGAGGGAGATAACATCAATCACCGTTGTGTATTTGCACTTTGTAAGGTGCAAGGTCCGTATATTTGCGATATGGCTTAAAACATGCTCAAGGAGGTTGTTTGGCCATAACCCTGCATAATGAATGTGCAGTGATGAAAGAGTCGACGGTAGATGAGCAGTGAGGGATTGCAAAGCCGATGCTTCCCCAGACTCAACCACGGGTCTCCGGAAGGAACGGCTATGCCACTGGAAAGTGCGAAGTGATGGAAATCGAAATCGAGGATAGTAAAGAGCGCATGTTGTATCGGGCACGTAAGACCAGATGAAGTGTTCCAGGTATTCCAGGTTGACCGAGCCGTCAACCTCAGGTATGGTGTTCCGACCATTTTCTCCACGTTGTCGAGTCGAATAACAATAGAATTCGACGACATATGGACATTGAAAGAGTAAGGAAATGCATATGTCGATGGTCATGCACTTGAGGGTTACAGACGTCATCTGCAGCCAAGGAAGCTGGATCCCGATCAGTTCCACGCCAGAGAGTTCAATGCGATGGAGGCTGGTAAAATTGACCAAGGAGATGACTCCGCTAGTGCCGGGGGTCTTGACCACACCCGATAGTGTGAGATTGTGAAGGGAAGTCAGACATGAGAACAAAGGAATCCAATCCAGGGGCACACGTTCAGCGCTCAGAGTCTGTAGCTTCTGTGTGTTCTGATATCGGAGCAATACAGCAGACATAAAACTAAACTCAGTCTTGGTGGGGTAGGGAGGAACGAAACGTAAATGAAGAGAAAAAGGGACATTTTTGGCGTGCTCGAGATGATGGGTGAGTAAATTGAGTCCCGTTGTTTGATACCTCTTGAGAGTCAGGTTGAGATGGGACCACAGTAATGGCTGTGATAGAATGAGGTCCCGCCATCGAGAGCATACATGCGTAAGCACAAACAGGCCATTTTGATAGTCTCTCAAGGATAAGTCCCCAGCAACGTACGAAAAAATGTGCAAGAGTACATCAAGCGGGATATCTGCAACCGTTACTGAGACCCGTCAAGCTCAGAGAATCAAATAGTAGTTGATT
Source organism: Macrolepiota dolichaula (assembly GCA_003315915.1). Lineage (NCBI taxonomy): Eukaryota > Fungi > Basidiomycota > Agaricomycetes > Agaricales > Agaricaceae > Macrolepiota > Macrolepiota dolichaula. The sequence continues at coordinate 62,174 of QFDT01004018.1, read as the reverse complement.
GAAACACACACACCTTCCCTTTCTTTCCAAGTCCCAGCTCGAAACACACGCCCCTCGGTCTTCGGTTTGGCAACATCTGACACTGCATCATCCGTGGGCTCAGTTGAGACGGTATTGCTCATTGTAGAGGCAAAGAGGAGGAGTAATAAAGAAGGGGATTGCTCTCGTCTCCACGATGCTCGGCAGGCGAAAAAAAAAGAAAAGGGGTTCAGATAAGTATGTGTGACGTGCGTGACGATGGTTTATCAAACGTACAAAAAATTCGTCCAAACCGACAATCGTGAACGCATCGTAAGGTGATTTCTTTTTATATAAATCAAAGGGTGTCACTAACACAAACCCACGAAGAAAATACATGAGCTGGTGCGTAATTTTTACCATTATTTCTATCGTCATCCACATCCCCGACAGCGGACGGGGTTCCGCAAGCTACACGTTCCCTTGGTAGCCTTGGCTCTAAGCAATCCGTCACACTTTGCGCACAAGCTATGTCTCCAAAAGCTATGGCCCTCGAGAAGCCCAATGATTCACCAGCTCGGCGTTAAACGCTCAAAGATGTTCTCAGCAGGTGTAGTAAATTTAGAAAAGGTCGACATCTATTGTCTGGAGAAAACTTAGAGATACTGAAGTCGGATCGGGGTAATTGGTTAATTTATCGATCCGAGGTTATGTGAATGTCCTGCGTTAGGGGGCCAGAAACAGGGTATGGTGGTACCGGGGTAGAAAGACGGGCCTGTCAGGAATTTTGAATGTTTGCTTGGCATCGCAGATACAATTGAAGTTACACAGGTCAAGCCAAATAAGCTTTCTGTGAATAGCTTGTCGTCTATCCACCTCAATATCGCTGGTTCTCTCGGTATCACATACTCCTTCAGTACTCGACCGGCATTCCTCGTTTCGGATTCACGATTCAAGTAGTTATATTTGAGGGAGCAATAACGAATTTTGTACTATGGCTGGAACCCAAAACATCGGTGAGGGTCCTGGATTCCGATGGGACGGTAATGTAGAGTTTGATTTTTCCTACTCAGTCTTACATGGTGTTTGTCTCCCACACTGGTTCAGCAAACTCTGTCAAATTGTGCGCATATCATCGGGTGAAGGGATGTTTTGTATCCAGCGGTTGCTGAAATACATCGTGAATTGTAATCAAAGGTCCTCAAGTGGAATCAAAGACAAAGAACACTCAGACCAGTAGGATAGCGGCACCCGTGAATGTTGCTCCATGAATAGACCAATTCCTTTATTCGGGCCAAGAATGTGTCTTACCAAAGAGGTTTGAAGGTTTTATGAGAGAGGATGATAGTTAAGACTTAGGATCAATGACAACATAATGAATTATCGTGGGCCCCGGCGAGTCCGGACTGAATAGTTAGGACCATAAGCGTTTATCACTACTACATCATGAAGAAGCACCTGCAAGTTCGCACAAACCCCAGAATGAGGCATAAGCGCTATAGCATGGGATGCACAGCCTGCCCACGTGAATCCCTCAAAGTGACAGGCAATGACTCAGAGAACGGCCTCCAGGGATATCGGGTCTTCGGGACCACTGGGTCGAGTCAGCCACCTTGGCGAAAAGAGGGCACACCCTATCTCACAGCAGGCGCAGCTATTCTTGTACCCGCTTGATGCATGCAGCCCAACTTACGGTAGCAATCTTCTGTGACTCATCACCTCATTTGATAGATATCATCGGTTGCACAGCGCCCATCAGTCTGGGGGAAGCACTGCGCCGTAGGCAGTGATTGCGGTGTTGACGGAAATCATCGTTCCTCGCACAGGGCTAGGGGAAATATGTGATGAGATCCGGTTGTGATAGGTAGGTATGTCTTTTTCGGTGCGGCCTCGCAGTATAAATGTCTGCGCTTCGTGAAGAGGTCGGCCTAACACAAATTGAAACACCCCAGACATACCACTTAGTACCCCTAACACACCCCAACTATAATGAACTCTAAATCCTCATCCACTGTGTCCTTGCTCTCGACCACCCAACGGTTTTCGTCGAAAAACTTCGAGCAGGCCTTTGGGAAACTATCATCGTCATTCGGCTTCGGAAGCACCACAGTTTCGGTACCTGTCGTCCCTAGCTCGTCACAACAGCAAGGCGAGCAATCTCAACGGCAGAAGAAGTCGAAGGATACCTCACGCGCAGAGGCGCAGCAGACTATGGCTGCGTACTGGCAATCACAGTCGCACAAGAACTTTGAGGCTGCGTATGGAAACTTGGCTGGAACATACGGCTTCGGTGGGAATGTGCCGTCGCCCAAGGCGGGGAAGGCGTAGATCCCTCGTCATATGGAAATGTTGAGGTATTCCTTAGGTATGCTGTGTAATGAGCGTTGTCCTGTTGGGTTGATGGTTTGGACTAATGATGATTGTTTTTAGGAAGCCCACAGCATGTGGTGATATGTAACGCATGCCTTCCATTGATTCACTGATATGTTGGCGACTCAAAGACCCTTGATACCCATGTAATACTTGATTCACTTGATTGTGATCGAGTTCTACGAATTTTGGTTTTTATTTAATTTCTTCCTAGCACTTACTCATATTCATCTTTTAAATTAATCAAAATCTAGTCGGAGTTAGCATAGAATTCTCGTTAGTCAAAATCAATTTGTCGAGTTGCGCGAATCGAAGGTAGTAATAGACAATACTTGTGTCCTCAGCTGAATAAATGGTCAACAGTGTGATCTTGATATCCGTATAAGGGAATGATAATGAATAGATGCTTAGGAAGCGCTCGGGCGGGGAAGGAAACATTCGGATCAGAGGCCAATATTTCCCAAGTGCTCAGGAGGCCCTGACTCGTGGAGTCTGGAATCTGCACGAGAGCGACCATGGCTCCCACACGACCATACCTTGTCTTAGTCCTGATCTTGCTTTGCCCTACTGATTCCCCACTTCATTTTCTTGGGCCCCTGAGATGACTGTTCCGCCAGATGTATCAATTCGGGTTGCGACGAAAGAGGATTTTGACAGGATCACGGATGTTGTCGCAGAAGCTTTTATACACGACCCAGTGTTTAACTATTTTGCGACTTTGAGGGAGGTGAGGATGCGGAGATCCTTTCACTTCTCCAACCTGATGAATTACCGCTTACTAGTTGATACCGAAAGACTTGGATACGAGGGAGAAGAAAAACCTACACAAGTGGGCGCGTTTCATATTGTGGTCATGTGTCGCTGCTGGGGGTCGAGTGACCGTTATCGTCGAGAAGCAGGGTTCTGCTCCTGATCGGATAGTGGGTATGTCACAGTGGTTGCCGCCAAATAAGCGACTGGCATTGTGGCATGTCAGAACGATGTTCAAGGCAGGGATTGTTGGAATGATCAGGAGGTGGGGGTTGTCTGGTTTACTCGTAAGCCATTATGTCTACTGCTTTCACTCGAGGCTGGAGTATGTGTTTTTCACTAGCGGTGTGGGTTTGAGTGGTTGGATGGGACCCATAATGCTATGGTCAAGGTTTTCAAGGAAAGGGAGATGAGGCCTAAGGATCCAGATGCAACTTGGTACTTGCAGCTAATGGCTGTTGCACCAGAATACCAAGGCAAAGGTGAAAGGGGGATTCTATTACCTACATTGTGCACGACTGATTCACTCCAAGGGTATATGAGCAAGCTGATGCAGGAAGGATATAATAATGCACCAGATGAGATATTTACATTGGAAGCCACGACAGCAGCATCCAGAGATAAATATGCGCATTTAGGATTTGAGGTAAGGAACCACTAGCAAATGTGGTGCCTGTGGTCCTTTAACTTGTGTATTGTAGGTTGTGTCGACTCTGACACTCGGAAAAGGCAAGAGCAATGCGCAGGGATTGTCTGAGAAAGGGAAAGCTGCCACTGGGGTCGACGCATACCTCATGGTGAAGACGCCCCGCTGATGAGCTACCATGTAGTTGTAAATTTACGCCCGGAAGCGGGTGAATGTCGGGATAATAGTGTCCTCCGAAAATAATAAGGCCAAATAATGAGCTGAATGGTGTCGTCAGAGACGCCCCGTTGATCCACAACAACAAAGCGCGCTATTGTTCACCGGACACGCAGTCACCCACAAACACCACCAACGCTAACCATACAACTATACTCACGACTCAGGGTCTGCTGCAAAATACTAGACTTGCACACCCTGCAGTTACATGTCGGATATCCCCTTGCGATCCATTCGAAGAAATCAGCTCCGTCATTATATCCCTCTGACTGATAGCGAAGCTCAACTTGAACCCACTCGCGGTGACAGCCAGCCTGCGCGCATCTCCTTTCAACGTGGTAAAGACAGAGAATCTTCCGAGATGCCATTACCGGGTGTTACGACTAAGGCTGCGGTGTCAAGTGCGACTGCGAGGGGTCTGAGGGGAGTGAATGGGAAGGTGAAGAGGAAGGATAGATATGTGGATGATCCCGAGGAGGAGGAGAGTTTACTTGGGAGAGGGTATGAGGGGGCAGAGGTGGGCGAAGAGGAAGAAATGCGGACATCTCCTGTTCAGGTATGTTTTTGGGGGAATCGGTGTTATGAGGATGTACTGATCCTCGGGCTCTTTTTGTAGCTACGCTCGCCTGCGCCATCGTTCAGGAGTAGTTCTTCTGGTAAAGATAAATCCCGGACGATACCTTTCAGCCCTCCAGGTTTGGGTTTATTCTGATTTACGTCAAAAGCCCAAGCTAATTCTATCCACAGAAAAGCTACAATCGCGGTTTCCGCCAAACATCGTCAAGAATCAGAAATACAATGCCCTCACATTCCTACCACTCGTCTTCTATGAACAGTTCAAATTCTTCTTCAATCTTTACTTCCTCCTCGTGGCTCTATCACAGTTCATTCCAGCGCTAAAGATAGGTACGTACCTCCATTTCTATCAACCCTCCCCTAACACCTCTCTTTCAGGTTTTATTGTAACATACATCGCGCCTCTCGCATTTGTTCTCTGTGTGACAATGGGCAAAGAAGCTTACGACGACTATAAACGACATCTACGAGACAAAGAAGCTAATTCCCAACGATACCTTGTCCTTCAACCCTCCACATCCGCACCCGACAGTAACAACGATGAGGCCTCTCCGGAAGAGGCGTACCTCAATAGACATGCCAATACACGATCTGTACCTTCGTCGTCCATACGTGTGGGTGACTTGGTGCATCTGGAAAAGAATCAGAGGGTGCCGGCGGATATGGTTATGCTACATACATCGGATGCAAGTGGGACGTGTTTCATTAGGACGGATCAGCTGGATGGAGAGACGGATTGGAAACTGAGGGTTGCGGTCCCCGAGACGCAAAAGCTGCAGGAGGCGGATTTGGTGAAGCTTGATGCGGAAATTTACGGTGAGTTCATATACTTCTTTCGGTCTTTCATTGGTTTTGAATTGACCATGTTTTGTGCAGCGGATGCACCGATCAAGGATATACACACGTTTATTGGGACGTTTACTTTGAACAAACCGTTGCAGGGATCGTACATCGAAGGAGATGATGTACCGCTTCGTTCTATGCCGCCGTCAGTCTCACCACTAACAGCGGAGAATGTCCTATGGTCCAACACAGTTCTCGCTGCCGGAAGTGTGGTTGGCTTTGTCATTTACACTGGGTCGGATACACGCGCGGTTATGAACACGAGTCACCCAAAGACGAAAGTTGGACTGCTGGATCTGGAAATTAACAAACTCGCCAAGGTACGTGCGTATACATCCTTCCCGAGCAGTGATTGGGAATGTTAAATGAAACGCTTTTGTGTCATAGATCTTGTGTCTCGTGACATTTGCACTGTCACTCGTCCTCGTTGGGTTGAATGGGTTCAGGGGACTGTGGTATATCTACGTGTTCCGATTCCTGATTCTCTTTTCTTCGATTATCCCTATCAGGTGAGATTGCCGCCGACCTCTACCACGAGCTGTGTTCCTAACTCGTTATCATAGTCTCCGCGTCAATTTAGATATGGGTAAGACGGTATATGCACATCAAATAATGAACGACCCGGAAATCCCTGGTACGATTGTGCGGACGAGTACGCTCCCGGAAGAGTTGGGGAGGATAACTTATCTACTGAGTGATAAGACTGGGACACTGACGCAGAATGGTATGTGTTTGCTTGTTCTAGGCCAAGACACGGAATTGATTGCAATGTATAGAAATGGAGATGCGCAAATTGCACATGGGCACAATGTCATATGGTGCAGATTCAATGGATGAGGTTGCACACCAGCTAGCATTGGCGTTTGGGGGGCCTGGTGACGGTGGTGAGTGCCATTACTCTTGTTGCTTTAGAGTGCAGTACTGACGTGGATGTCGTAGTGCATGCGAGACAGGGATCGCTGGCAACAGGGATACAACTTGCTACTCGCGGTCGGAGGGATATGTCTTCCCGAGTCAAGGATGTTGTGCTCAGTCTCGCCTTGTGCCATAATGTGAGTGCCCCATCTTTTTCTAATTCAGAATCTTCTTACATGAATCCTCAAGGTAACGCCAGTAACAAACGATGATGGATCAGTAACATACCAGGCCTCATCCCCGGATGAAGTAGCCATCGTGAGCTGGACAGCTTCTGTCGGACTTACACTCGTCTTTCGCGACCGTACCCGAATGGAACTACAAACACCCTCAGGGAATCGACTATCCTACGATATCCTACATATATTCCCATTCACGTCTGAGTCGAAACGTATGGGGATAATCGTCCGCGAAGCTTCGTCAGGTGAAATCACGTTTTTGCAAAAGGGTGCAGACGTGGTCATGGCAAAGATTGTGCAGCGGAATGATTGGCTAGAAGAGGAAACAGCGAATATGGCAAGGGAGGGGCTGCGCACGCTCGTTGTTGCGCGGAAGAGGCTTGGGAAGAATACATTTACGGAGTTTGCAGATGCATACAAGGAGGCGAGTGTGCGTGTGGATGAGGGTCGTGCGGATGCGATGGCGGGGGTTGTTGGGGAGTATTTGGAGAAGGAGTTGGAAATGCTTGGGTTGACGGGTGTGGAGGATAAACTCCAGGATGGGGTGAAGGGGACGTTGGAGTTGTTGAGGAATGCGGGGGTGAGGATTTGGATGTTGACGGGGGATAAGATTGAGACTGCGAGGTGTATTGCGATTTCGACGAAGCTGGTGGCCAGGAATCAGTATGTGCATGAAGTAGCGAAGTGTGAGTGCGGTTTCTCTGTTTTCTTGTTTGCGACGTTGATGCGATTTCTTTTGTTGGTTAGTGAAGACGGCGGAGCAGGTTAGGGATCAGCTGGAATTTTTGCAGAGCAAGTTGGATTGTTGTTTGGTCATTGATGGAGAGTCATTACAGGTACGAAACTTATCTTTGCCCCCAGCTTTCGCTTAGAAACATCGCATGGACTATTGCAGCTCTGTCTTAACCTGTTCAAAAACGAGTTTGTGGAAATTGCGACGAAACTTTCGGCAGTTGTCGCATGCCGCTGTTCACCAACGCAAAAGGCTGATGTTGCAAGACTCATTCGACATCATACCAAAAAGCGCGTATGCTGCATAGGAGATGGCGGTAACGATGTTAGCATGATTCAAGCTGCTGACGTTGGTGCGTCACGTCCCGTATTTGTTTGAAACCTATATTGAATCAGGCATGCACTATGCAGGCGTTGGTATCGTGGGGAAGGAGGGCAAACAAGCATCGCTCGCAGCGGACTTTAGCGTAACACAATTCAGCCATCTAACGAAGCTCCTCCTCTGGCATGGGCGCAACTCGTACCGGCGCTCGGCAAAACTTGCGCAGTTTGTTATCCACCGCGGGCTGATCATATCGATCATGCAGGCCGTATTTTCCTCAATATTCTACTTTGCGCCGATTGCGCTGTATCAGGGGTGGCTAATGGTGGGGTATGCAACAATTTATACGATGGCGCCGGTGTTTTCGCTCGTTCTAGATCGAGATGTGAATGAGGACTTGGCATTACTGTATCCGGAGCTGTATAAGGAACTGACCAAGGTGGGTCGGTTTCCATAGTTCGTTGACGGATATGGACTAACGTGTATACACAGGGGCGGGCGCTGTCATACAAGACATTTTTCCAGTGGCTGATGATTAGCCTGTACCAGGGCGCAGGGATCATGATCATGTCGCTCGTATTGTTCGAAAGCGAGTTCCTGCATATCGTGTCAATTTCATTTACGGCGTTGATCTTGAATGAGCTGATTATGGTTGCATTGGAGATTACTACATGGTGCGTGTTCATTTGGCCACTCATTGACATGTGTGTGTAATGATTGTTATCGCCGCTGCAGGCACTTATACATGGTCATTTCGGAGGTTGTGACGCTTTTCCTGTATGCCATAAGCATGGCTTTCCTACCAGAATACTTTGGCACGTCATCCTTCACCCTCCTATCCAATCTTGCCTTACTAATGTGATGCGTAGACCTATCGTTTGTGGTCACAATACCCTTCGTATGGAAAGTTGCAGTGATAGTCGCGATCAGTGCGCTGCCGCTGTGGATAATAAAGCTGATAAGGAGTAGAGTGAATCCTTCTGCGTCTAGCAAATTGTTGTAGAGCTGTACTTTATGCTTCCTTTGACGTCGGATTGCTAATCGAGGTGGTTCTGGATTTCTGTTTGTAGAGAATGGTGTGCTGTATATGGTTAGGGGCTGATTATTTTTGGCGAGTACTCGTGAGGTCACTGGGCGTCATATGCCCTGTCTTTCACATTGTGGTGTGTATAATGATATGTATTTGGGCATGAGGCGGGTGTATTTTCATAAATTTTCGACGTCTATCTTGATCTAATTTTCTTCATTAGCTGACCTGACCTCGAGAAGACTCATCGCCACGGGGCAGCCGAACAGGGGCCCGAACACAACGACATCTATGGGGCAGCGGACGACACCAGCGCGCTATTCTCGCTAGACCAGATCTTTCTGCCGGGTTCATAATCCGAGACTTTAAGCAGCACACAAAACACGGCAACTAGCAGACTTCTCTTGCTCACCCACCCCTCAAGAGACCTCAAGACGCCTACTCCCACGTCCGTCTGTTGTCCCGATGCGCGTCTTTGCCCCGATCCTTGTGGCCTCTGTCCTCGTGCCCTCGTCGTTCGCCACATTGCACTCGGCCCGTGCGTCTAATATCACACAGGCACCCAATCACACACACAGCAGCTGGCCTGCACTTGCCCAACAGCAGCAGCAGCTTCTCCGCGATAGACTGTTCCAAACGAACCTGCGCGGTCCAAGGTGGAGTACGTCATTCTCACAGGATGTGCTGTATGTGGTGCTATGACTCTGACTGTGGATTTCGCAGCGGGGAATGACAACCAGAATGTCTTGACCGATCTCGTCACTGAGGGCATGAGGATTGCTGGGCTGGACGTCGAGACGCTCAACTATACGCTCAACCGGTGAGTGTCCATTGTTTATGCTCTAATACTTCCGAGCTTGCTCATTATCGTGTGTGTGCTAGATGGGACCCTCGATGGTGGTCACTCACTCTTCACCTCAAGAATGGCACCGATCTTGGACTTCCGACGACTGGGTATTGGCCGTATAGTGGTGATAGTGGTCTGCGTGGTGTGACCGCGCCATTGCATGATGCCGGCACGTATGGATTGTTCCCTAATCAGGAGCACGATGAGAGTACGCTTGATTTCAGTAATCTCCCCGAGGGAGGTGCTGTTGCGTTCTTTGATAATCCGAGTCCGACCCGGAATTATTCGTTGCCTGGGTATCATTTATTAGGGTGTGTATATGCGCTACAAAAAAAACGATTTAACGAACAGATTTATCTCGTGTTAGAACTTCGCGGGATATACCAGCTTCAATCATACCAGAGGTATGCGCATATTCAGCCATACACCACTTCTCTGACACCATCTCTCCTAGCTCGGGAATCTCACAAATCCACACTGGCAATCTGAGAAGAAGCTCAACTTTACGCAACTCAAGGAAATAGGCGTTCAGGCTGTCATTGCATCTTGGGTCAATACCTCGGACGAAGACGCTGCGTTGCAGTTCTTACCCAACGCTGGAGCGCCTGGGAACGGCAGTCTGTATGAAGTTCCTGCGCTTTATGTTGGAAATTCGACAGGGGAGTTCATTAGGGAGATGATACGTACGGGTGAAGCACAGTCGGCGACAGTCGTGTTGGATGCACCTAGCTTTTTGGCTCCGTCCAATACTGTGGTAGGACACTTGACTGGAAAGGCGGGGAGGGAGGAGACAATCTTGTTGTATACGCACAGTATGTGTTTCTCTTGTTTCCGTGGGGTCGGTGATCTAATAATGAATCTTTTAGGCGACGGACCTTCCATTATCGAAGAGAATGGTGCGCTCTTCCCTTTGTCCCAACAATACTGATCAAGCGATGACGTTAGAACTCAATAGGACCTATACTCCTATTAACTATTGCGGAATATTTTGCAAAGAACCCACTGAACATAAGTCTAGAGTGAGTCCTATTCGATGAATGCACTCATTTTTTCTGCTCACTTCGCATTTACAGCATCGTGATTACTACCGGGCATATGTCAGGCGGTCACCTTGACGAGACTCTCTGGATGTCTGAACGACCTCAAATTCGACGCAATGCACGAGCAGCCGTCGTTTGTGAGCATTTCGGTGCGCTCGAGTGGAAGGATACACTCCGTAATGGAAAGCCTACGTATGAAGCTACGGGAAGATGGGAACCTATGTGGACGATGGCGTATGTCTCTTCCCCGGGGTGCCATATGATGACCCCTGGCTGACGCTGCACGTAGGAACGACCATAATGAAAGTGATCTGCTTCATCAACTATATACCGAGGCATTTGAAGGGACGTCGGAACAGTTGAGGATGGCATTGTTGGCCCCTCAGGTAATCGGTAATACGACGTATCAATGGTGCGCATAATGGCACCTCCCTTGTTGGTAGCAGTCCGTTTTTGACGTTGACTACTCTACTTTTCTTTCTTATCAGGTACGGAGCTGGTGGAAGCAGCGTATTGGGACGCAGTGATCTCCCAACCATTGGGTACGTAGACCCTTGTTTACATAGGTGTTGTGATCGAACTTAGCGTTTGTATAGAATTATACCGCAACCAGATTACCTCTGGGCAGCCATGCCGGATGGAGGTTGGAGCAAACTCGATATGGATATGGCCATTGAACAAATTAACGTTGTACTCCGAACCATCACTGGACTTGATGGGATGTATTCTGCTGGCCAGCTGTAAACAAGACATGTTACGACTAACGAAGAGAGAGCGATATGTAGTTCTAGAGTTACTGGACCCTTGACTGTACTCTTGATTGTACTGTTATGGAGTTGGCTCATGGGAGTCCACTCCTAGATACTCTCAGGACAGAAATGTCTGCCTCAAGTGTATCAGACTATGACTAGCTTAGCAATAACGATCTCCATTCTTTTGCTTTGTACAATATCTGGGAGAAGTAATATCTGCTTAAAGCCGACGGCACGAACGTTGCAATTTCTAGATAATTGGTATATTCGATGACAATTATCTCCTGGCGAGACGGACATATACACGCTTGTTAGCACCCTTCGGACAAGGACCGTCCGGTGCATCAATGGGGCAATGGTACTAATCTCGTCGCACAAGGTGATCCTGAAATACCATAGATTCTTGAGGACGGACATACGCGCGCATTACGCGCGGGTCTGACTTCGAGAACTTGTGGGTTCTATCAGCTGACAATGATTGGCGACTTATCGGGCTATCGTTTCTCGACCCCCTGCTGAAGGGTCTCCACAGTTCAAGGTCTTGTGTATTGGATAGTCTTGTGTATTCGTTCATACTTACAACAACCTAGGTACCGGAATTGCAGTGTCTTGCTGACAACAAGTTTTTTGTGACGGATCATTATTTCATAGTTTGAATATACATAGACTTAGTTTATTTATTTACGGCAAGTGATTGATGAGCTGGACATCAACCACACGCTTGTTATCCTTCTCATCACACGGTCAACCTCGTTACTTTATAAACCGTTGATGGAATTTGGTCCTTGAAGTATCTCACCTACGGCTGCTGCTGCACAATGCTTCAGTCCAGGGTTTTTCAAGGTCTCGTTGTCCTGGCCACATTGGCTGGCGAGTCTGTCGCGCAGACATGGTGAGTTTCTAACTTCATTGTATGGATACTGGTCCCTGATTCTGAATATTAGGTGTGGAAAGCATTATATGTCAAGCAGCCAACCCTCCGAACCTGGTCAGTCAACATCTACCTCGAATCAAGCCCAAGTATTGAATCATATCTAACTCTAAAACAGGTGGTGAATTCCCAGTCCCGGCTACATCTTCTCAGCCGCTCCTCGCACTCCGCTGTGCCCAAGCTATCCGCCCTTATCTCCCCGATGATACCAACGGCGCGAGCGACCCCAACGCCGTCTCTATCCTTATCGACACGCCTGTCACCTTCCTCCAAATCGCCGGTGCAAAAGCTATACCTTCTGGTTCAACCTCCTCTCTCTCAGTCACCGTAACTGTCAATGGCCAAACCCTCGTTAGTGGGAACGTCCCTCAAAATGCTACCAAGCACGCTCTCCCCTTCTCGCTGTCCTCTCTTTCACCGAGGACAGCTGCGTATAACATGACTTGCAGTGCTACACTTTCGGGCCAGACGTTCACCTCAACGGGGTTGTTGACATTCTTGCCTAACCCACCGAGTGGGATTGGGTCTGTGACCAAGATGGATTTGAGGACGGGCGCGTTGCTTGCTAGGCCTGCGAATGGCAAGGGTGGTGCTTTTGCACCGGTCTTTCCGATTGGGTATTATACGCAGTTTGATAGTTATTTGGCCAAGGATTTTACGATTCCGTCAAAATTGGCTGGTCAGGGGTGAGTTTTTGCAGTCGTTCGTTGTGCGCGTGTTTTGTGCTGATATGGGCGCTTGGTGTTTCTTTTTAGGTTCACGGTTGTATGTGTGGTTCTGGTTATTGTTGAAGTGTTGAGCTCAATAAATCGATTGAATAGATCCACCCGGTCCCTGATTTCACTAACACAACTGCCCTTGACTTGGTACTTGATGCAATGCAAGAAGCAAATATTTACTTGATGTATGACATGCGAAAGTGCGTGGATTCACGTCATACTCCTAATGTTGGTTGCTAATACGGCATCATAGCACTTACATGGACTCGGCTTCTGTCACGAGTCAAGTGAACCACATCAAGTCGCGCCCAAATCTGCTTTTGTGGTACACCGCCGATGAACCGGATGGTACTTCTGATCCCTTGGACGCGACGCTCAAGTCTTCAAATTTAATCACGTCGTTGGATGGTGGTGATGGTGTCGGTGGTGCCGGATATCACCCCGTATCATTGGTTCTCAATTGTGAGAACTTCCACTGGACGTGAGTCTTGTCCGCTTTTGAACGCTCTAGTAAAAACTGAGCTGAGAATTTGATATTAGCTCGTACACCCAAGGAAGTGATATTGTATTGCAAGATACATATATGGTTGGAAACAATGTTACGTTCTCAACCGTCTGGGGCACGCCTTGTACCACTAACTATGGTGATTGCGGGTATGTGTTGCTCTGTTCTGGAGTGCCTTGGGAGCAAGAGATTGATCATGGTTCTAGCTGCGACAACTGTAAAGGTTCATTCGAAGACATCTCGACCCGTATGGACGAGTTTAAGCAAAGGCTCTTCATCAATGGTTGGGACAGGACCAAGGCAGTCTGGACTGTCCCTCAGGGCTTTGGTAACGAAACGTCAGTCATTCATATCTGATGTTGACCACTCAGGCTGATATATTATCTAAAATAGTTACTGGAAGCGCTACCCGACCGGTCAAGAGTTCGTCGTCGAATCTGTCGTAGGCATCAACCACGGAGCACTTGGTACGTTTCCTCACTCTCTAAACTATGTTGGGCTTCGCTCATTCCTATGTCGTCGTACCATAAGGTTCTGTATCATGGGATGACCCCACAAGTTCCGATATCAAGTCCTTCAGCTCTACACTTGCGCTTTCGCTCCCCAAGATGACTCCCTTCATCCTGAGTCCAAGTGCTACCTTTAAACAAATTACTGTCAACCGTGTCGATTTCGGTCTTTGGACCGTTGACTCTCAAACTCTTGTTCTCGGCACCAACATGAACAATTCGCCTACCACTATCACGTTGGCTCAACTTGGCCTGCCCGCGACTGGGTCATCGGACGCATTTACTCAGGTTTTGGATACGGGCGCGATATTGGATGGAGCGAGGAACCATTTGTCATTCCAATCTGTCGGTTCCGGCGCTTGGATTGCGAAATTGTAAGTTTTAGTTTCGGGAGCTTCGAGTTATGCACTGCGCCATGCCAGTTTTTGCTTATCGTCGTATTTTATACGCGAATATAAATGGAAAACCACAGAAAAGAAATAAGCGAATGACGTGACTTACAAAGTGAACTTTGCTCCGTTTAGTGCTCAATCGACGAATACGTCGCCGCAAAATCCTGGGAATAATGCTGCTTCCCTTTTGACCAAGAGGGTTCCATATCTACTCACGCTCGCTTGTGCTGCGGTCCACGTTGGTTGTTTGGGTGCATAGAAGGATGATATCATAAGGGATAAAATTGTTGCCGGGTGAGAGCACATGCCGGACTATAGGACACTGATATATATATGTAACTAATAGCTGTTAATGAATTTCATAAATCTCGTTAAAATCGTGATGAAATGGAAGACTGGGACATCCTGAATGAGCCGACGCCGAACCGTTTACTTGCCCAGGTTGGTACGGATAACATTCTGGAGCGTCACTCCGTCGTCCTGCGATCAGGTGGTTATCAGGCAAAACCTAATTACAGACAATAGGGCACAGACCTGATCAAGTGACCATGTGAAGCAGCCTGCCATCCCATTAGAGTGTGCGAACTTGGCTTTGTCTCCCAGCGACCAAGTGTCTGGAAGTAGGACACTGTCATCGATCACACGATTCCTATCATGACCAAAACGATCTTACCATCATAGGTCACTACGGTCTGCTGGCTCGTATTGAATAGGAACTGAAATATCGGTTAGTACTACACGAGGAGTATAGAAGCATGGGTCAAGTGACCCTTTGACATACTGGAGTATCACTGCAGTCGTCCCACCCTGTGAAGAACAGAAAAAAATAATGATGTGTACGGATCAGCGGCACTGTTGTGCTAATCATGGCTGATTAACGCCTACCCATAGTAAATCCACCACCCTCCCCATATGTGCCATCTGATTTCTTGACAAGTGCGCCGGACCTAACGATCTCATTGAATGGAATCTGTTGTCCCCACCAACTCTGCAAGTTAGACTGAATCGTGACCTCTCCATGCGCCTTATCAAGTGATTTCATCCCTTCCTCCCCGACGCGAACCAATCTCGTCCTCGGATGAACTCCATTAAGGAAGCTCACGTCCGGTCCACCTTTGGTAGTCGTGGTCTCTTCGGACTTGACGAGGAGCATCATGTCAGAAGAGGGCATGAGACTACCTGTGAGGCTTGTCTTGGAACTTTGGGAGACGTAGCCGTAGAGCGGAAGGCCCAAGAGTTGTTGACTGGCGGGGAATCCGGCTTTTTGCCATTGAGCAAGTGCGGCTTCGGCGCTGGCTTGGGGTTGCGTGGACGTCCCGCAGAGGTTGCCTGTGTGGTATCACGTAAATATAGATATATAAACATATATATAGGAATCAGGCCGTACCAAGAGGCGCATTCGGACCGGGAGTAGAGGAAGCACCCCAGACGTCGTAGTTCCTGTACATATATTTTTGGTATCAAGTTCGGTAGCCAAATAGAAAGAAACGCACATGATGTTGACGTAGTCCATGACTGCGGCATAAGCAGAAACGTTGGTCAGTGGCTGGCCGTTGGTACCCAACCATGGAAGGTGTGGAACAGCGGAGGTAAGGAGCTTGGGTTTCGCTAGAGAGGATATGAGGAATAATTAATGATCCAACTGGTGAATACATACGAAGGGCGGTGCGGAGTAACTGGAAGAGACTCAATAGGTTCGCCGCGTCTGAGGCGGAGTGTGGGTTGCCTGCCCCAGTAGAATTTGGATATTCCCAATCAATATCAATACCTGATAAATGTATGAGCAAGGCAGATCAACTCTTTTGCGATTGGGTAACTACCATCGAGGCCGTATTGATTGACGGCAGAAGACATGGCATTGGCGAACTTGGTGCGGTTTGCTGAGCTGGAACAAGCCTGGCTGAAAAACTGGCTACCACCCCATCCGCCTTGGTCGATGTCAGTCAAAGACCCATGCTATACAGTCTTAAATTCATACACACCAACAGAAAGAACGATCTTGGTTGACTTTCCGCTTGCCTTTTTGGCACTCACGAGGCGTTGAAGGATTGACTGGCTTCCAGAGTCCCAAGTTAAAGTCGAGGACGAATTGGGAATTGCAAATGCTACATTTCTGTAATTAGCATAAAGGGATTCGCCTGGATGGGGCTTGTTACGAGACTTGCCGAAGAAAAGGATGTCAAACTTGGAAAAGTCAATCCCTTCGGGAGGATTGGTTCCCGCGCTCCAGTCAGGGTAGTATGCAGCCGCAATCGCCGTAGCCTGTGCTTTAACCCCATTGGCGGCCTGTGCACCGTTTATTAAATCCACAGCAGTCTTGCGAGACAGAGTTGAGGGCAGAGCATCTTCAGGATTGAACCTGGCCGCGCCTTTGTTGGCCTCTGTAGCAAAGAATTTAGTCAAAACAGAGGAACCCTCGTAATCTGGCGTCGATAAAAGAGAATTGAGATAAGTCGCCAATCCGGTCTTGCGTTCCGTGATCAAGGTATCGTCAACCCAGGCTGAGGGAACGAATGTGGTAGCTAATAGACGTTTAGGCGGAAGAGTGAAGGGATCCTGGAGCGTTTCTGTTTGCCAAAGAATGTTAGTCCAGTGGGGGAGGTGTGCAGGTGATCTTTATGTACCATGCAAGGCCACGAACTAGAAATACAATTCACCATCAACACAGGAAGTGGTGGTTCAGGTGGTACTTACTTCCGAGTACCTTCGCTTAACGGTGGATTTCTGTCCGTCCTTCGTCACCTGGACATTATAAAGGATGTGAGGGCGAGGACTCGAGGCCGTGGTATGGGTAGAAATAGTGACAAAGGGAGCCATGACAAGTAGAGACAATTAACAGATGAGACAGTTGTGCACATTATATAGCCCATGTTGATGACAACTTAGGACAGTAAAACCTTAAGTGGTGGCAGAAGCACTCATACTTTAATAAAAGGGAGGAAGCTCACATGGTTGTTCTTCCATCAATTGATTCCGAAATATGTTCTATTGAGAGAAGTGGAGCGCAGAGAGAGGTATTGAGTGGGTGAGGAATAATTGTTTCTTTGACGGCATTCGCACCCAGGAGCATAAGAGAGGAACTCTTTTCCTATGTTATCTGTATAAAGAACCATGTGCTCGAATGATGGGAAAGAGGAAGATTCTCGGTCCCATGCATTCTCTCGAGGACCGGCAAGAGGTCACCCACCAAATATCGCTAGCTCAGAGGCTCAAGAGATCTGTCAAAAGTAGCTTGAACCACATCCACAGGTTGCAAAGCATATGGAACGAAAACAAACTTGTGCTTAGGGGCAGAGGCAAATGACAAATCGGTGTTGCAGGGTGCCCATAGTCTTCGAGGAGACTAGTACATGAATACATATCAATACATATCGGAGCTTCGATTGAACAACGAGAACTCAATCAGGCCCCGGCAGGTTCTGAAGGGGATGACGAGGAGCGACCAGCGGGGTTTGCAATTTATTGTCTGCCGAACCAATAGCCAGGAAGATTTACTTGGTCACGTGTTTGTGAGCGACGAGTTCTTGACGCCGGCCTCATACCTCCCACATCTCTGCGCAGCTTTCCTCTTCATATAATTCATACAAACTATCGAACATACATCTACAGACATCTTAACATATACGATACAATTACAGCTAGTTCATCCTCAAAGTCGAAGGAGGGATGATATGATGCATCAGCGCTGTGCGACCCTCAAGCATACCACCAGGTGACAGGGATGCGACCGGCGTCGAGGGGGGCAAGTGCCTGGAAGGCCGAGGGGGACAGGTCAATGCTGTACTGAGAGCATCCTGGGCAGGAGTCGACGACAGTAGCGTCAATTGTTTTGCCTCCGTCTTGAATAGTTTGGTCAGGGAAGTATTTCGCAGACTAGGGCACATCAAACGTACAGGAAACCTTGATGTGTTGCCAGCAGTGGGCACCATTGTTGTACTCCTGAGTCGACAAAGCGACGATGAAGTCAGTGTTTTGACTATAGGCGCCGCAGTTTCCGAGCTGCAATTAATCAATGCGTCAGGGTCACGAATTTAAGCTCTTTAACGGAATTACCCCGGTGTAATAATAGGTGGCTGTGAAATATAAAAAAACAGTCAAACTATAGTCGTAAAGGGCTGTTTTATCGTATACGCACCATCGCCGTTGAAAGCGCTTGCAACACCTGAGAAGAGGACAGCGCCAATTGCAGCAGTGAAAGATTTGGAGAAAAGCATGATTATTCCTGAGGGCAATTGATTAATGAAAGTGAGAGCATCACGAGTAAGTGATAAAACTAACAGAGGTTGATATCTCGAGAGTAGCTTGGGATTGAGGGTTAACTGGGTAGTTGATGAGTATGGCTATGGAATCTCCTGCTTTTATATCCAAGAGCAATACCGAGACGACTTGAGAAGGGGCCATTGAGCGGATATTTTCCTCGACAAAGCATCCACTAGTACCCGACTTCAACGCAACCGGGGACACAATCACTGCGTCGGGCTTGGCCATTTGGGCTCGGCTATATACATGTATCTAGCGTGAAACCGGATTTTATCTGATCAACAGGAGGTAATCGAACCCTGCACCTTCTTTATGATCTACATGGACCACACGTGGAAGGAGATTTTCGTGGCCAAATGCGAGACCGGGCGTAGCCCTGGTTATGAAAATTCGTGTTCAATGATACTGATTCACCGATACCGTAAGCCGAGGAAGACTCGCACATTTTCGCCATTGATACCTTCTCTAGCGCTCGGTGATCTATTTTTAGCGGAGGGTTCAATGACTGTTTGTGTATGTTCGAACATTTATGCATTCATGCCTCGTGAGGGGAATGGCTAACCTGGCGTTGTCACGAGCTACTTCGTGTATGGGAAGGGCTTCAACGTGTTGCATAACCAGGTAAGTAAATCGCGCTGGCTAATCCTCCGTCTCCCGCGATCATACTCAACTTTACCGGTCCTGGTTAGACTGACGAGGCAGTAAGATGGCTCAGCATCGAAGTCCGGGCATGATGGAGCCAGCACGAGAACTCACGTGTCCGCCTCGGCGATTTAGATACAAACCACTGCCGGTCTGCTGAACCTACACCAAACGTAGTTGTCAGCTGGACTCGCCGTACTACTAGTTTGAAGCATAGGCTCGCATCTCTTCCTTGTCCGACGAATTTTGCCGTTTACCTCCGCGAAAGATGCAGCCCCCCAATATGTCACTGGAAAATCACCCATATTAATAATTGGGATTTCGGATATGACCTAGTCTCAATTGTCTACATCTTTGAGGTATTTGGCTATCGCTTCTACTCCTTATTCAGAATGTATCTTAGTCAGTGTTCATGGTCCCAGGAACTGTCTATACCATCGAATGCCCATGATTTGGGAGGCGCCCTTTGGTATTAGTTCAACTAAGCCGCTAATACAGCGCTTGCCCTGTCATTATAGCGCACGTATACCTCAGCCGACTTCTCCGGGTCATTCCCTTCCGCTCTCAACGTAGTCACATGTAAGCCACGGGCTTGACACATAGCGCACGGAGATGCTCATGCCTTGAGCCCTCTTGCAAAACACGTCCCATACCTACTGTTTTCCTGCTCGACACCGTCCTGACCACCCAGTGAAGTCATCAACCCTGAAGATTCACATAATAGGGGAGTTAACCCTGGGCTAAGGTGTGTTGGGATGGTTGATTGTGACCGGTGAAGACAAATAATCGAGACGGTTGATTACTATTTTAACACCAGCCACATAGTGCGTAGAGTACTAGTCGTGTAACAATTAAAGGAGTAAAGGCCTGCCGAGGGGCTGACCAAAGCCGGGAGCAGAGACAGCTCTACACGTGATGTTTGAAGTCAGAGCATCATCCTCGAACGCGTTCATGTGGCTCTTGCCAAGGGACATTGAGGATGCGGAAGATCTCCTCTTCAGTTTCCGATGCCACTATAGTTCCTGTGGTAAATGTGAGGTCGTGAGAAAAGGGCAGCCATAATCCCGCGCGGACCTTCGTTGAGCTTGACTCGACAATCCTTTGGATCACGGATAACGCCACTGTACAATCCCCGCTGATTCAATGAATACCCCATTTTGTTCGCCTTGAGCCTCATGGCACGATTGAACTAAGGTGATCTTAGCAAGAGTGATAGTGTACTGAAAATACTTCTCACAATATCATCCCCCTAAACGTTTTAGTTCAATGAATAACCGGGGTACAGACCGAGTGTGAACATACCGTATAATAGAGCAAGGCTGCACCTCGGTTCTGCCAGGGTACAGTCAAGAAATCGATACGACGTCGCCGGGATCCCGGCTGTGGAATGCGACAGAGGCCGCGATAGACACATTCAAGATCTCTCAAGTCCTCAGGTATTGCCAAGTCTTCTGTGATAATACCAGCCTCATGAAGAGCGGGGAGGAGCCGAGCCAAAATTCCTAGGACACCTGTGAGTGTGAAGGGAATCGATATCATTTAATGATCATACCCAAGTGCGTCTGGCCGTCATCTGTCGGACGCGTAATTAGAATGTCAATGTCACCGCAGTCGGCTTTGCCCCTGTTTCCCCATCAGTATTTTACCATTTTACTACAGAAAAGAAGAAATCTATGCAGCACCTCCTGTAGCTCCCCATGATCTCTACAAAAAGCTTGGAATCAAACGATAGTGCTAGTGGACTAGTTTTGGTGGTTATCGTATTGGGGGTGTCACGCGACTTGCCTATCGGTTTAATAAGCTCGAAAATAGCTTTCGCCTCGCTACGGGGCATACGGCTGTTAATATCTGAGTCGAGACCAGAGCCTATCAGGTTGAAGAACATAAGAAGAACTGCGGAGCCAATACCGTCATAATACTGTAGACCGATCAACTGAACTGGGTTCAGACGGACGCCTCCTTTCTGGTTGTGGAGATCTTCCAAGGTACGACAGCCTGCGGAATACCACTTGAACGCTGTTGATTGGCCTGTGGAAGGTCTCACTGCGTCAAGGAGGGACAAGGCACCAGAGAACGTTAGACCGACCAACGCCGTATACCCCCTGAAATAGCCTTGTGACCTCAATATCATCCGTCTTCTCATAATTGATGCGCCGGAGATCGCCCGTTTGAAGAATCTCCATGATCTAATTTTAAGTCAGAATCCGAGAGCAGCCTAACTCAAGATGAAAGCGAACTTTCAAAGCCGTTTTTTCACCAACTCCTCGGATACTCCGGGCCTCGCTGTAAGACTGTATACGTTTTGAATATCCACGAAGCGCACGAATACCTGGAATTATTAGTCCGAATTGTGGCAGGAGATGTTAGATCATTTACTCTTGCTATAGCTGTACACCCGCCAATGGTCTTCATCACCGGGTTTTGCTTTGTGGAGTTCCTGGAGTTCTTGTAGCTTCGGGGACATTTACTAGTGTTCAGATTCCATTCGGAAAGACCTCACCTTCTCGATGATATCTTGGTTCGGACAAACCTTCGCTTGCGGTTCCTTATTGTCGCAGGTCCAGCCCTATTGTAGGGAGGTGAACGGCATGATTCTTGGGAGAAGCTATACTGAATCTCACCCTTTTTTTTCGAGGTAACGGGTCTCTCGGCGTTGTATCATCGATGAAGGGGTCAATATCGTTGTCCGACTCATCACCTCCACCGAAACGGGACCACTTCAATTTCCGCCAACATGAGGGGCAATAAGAAGTCGACATGCGTACCCACTCACGCTGTTTTCATGCGCAGCCTTTGCTTCTGCGTAGAATTCTTCCAATGGATCGGCCTTGGCTTGTCTAGTGGCGAGGGCACTGAAGGCCACTGGTGCATGCTCTTTTCCCTCATCATCAGACGGTTGGTGAGAGGGAAAGGTCGAATTGTGAGGTGGGGTAGTTCGACTATTACAACGTTCCGAATTCAGACCATCGCTCGCGATGGCTGCCGATTGAATCTGGTGAGAAGTAACAATATCACTGTGAAATAGTGTTTGAGTTTACAAAGGAAATGAATAAATATCATGAACCCACCGATTCGGTGCCTCGGACATGCTCGTTCCAGTGGACCTATTGACACGGGATATCTGTGCTATGGATTTACTGCGATCCGGTGTTACATCCATTCGTTCACTGAACGCTGCATGCAACCACACCTCCTCAGTCATCTTTGCCTCGATATCCTCCTTGTCGAGTCGTCCGGTTCGCCCAATCGCTGACAATACCCAACTCCATTTTACTGTGGGTATATGGCCAGGAATCTCACCCAAATGCCTGTATCCGAGAGCGCGAAGAGTGGGGGGCTTGGGTGCATCAGTGACTATATGAGTGACGATAGCGGGATCGTAAGCAGGAATGAGATTGCCACCATGTTTCACAATCTGCGGAAATGGGGGGTGGTTTAGAGCACAGTCCAGAAATCAATCAGAAATCAACAACATACGAGTTCCATTCGCCCTCGTGTCCTTTCTCCTGCATAATGCATGTCACCCCCAATGTAAAAAATATTTTTCCCTTCTAGAAATTTGATCACAGAAGTCTTCCGTCTCCCGGTTGTTTTCGCTTTGTCGAGGAGCTGTTGAGCATATTCAACAGGCGATATGGGCCCCTGTTTCTCTTTTTTCGTAATCTTTGTCTTTTGTGCCCTAGGAGGAGCCTGACTTCGGCGGACAGCCTTTGGTCTGGGAGGTCGTTCAATATCGGAAGCAAAAGACGATGAACTTGCGTGGGAAGAAGCAGCGGACGAGATCTGTAAAGACCTATCCTCTTGAAACTGATCCTCGCTGACACTTAAGTTGCTTAGAAGGTCTTTTCTAGTTCCCTTGGATTCCAACGGGATGACTTTGTCACGACGCTTCATTGCGACATGTCTTGCCACACGCTCTTTCACCTCTAAACAAAGCCTGGTCGAACCAGAGGCTGCGATCCCTTTTCTGGGTATATTTACCGCTGCGGGAGGCAGGAAATCATGCGCGCTGAGGTCTTCTATGGGTGAGGTTGGAGGGTCGTCTTCATCGTGGTGACTCCGGCGTATTTCACCATCTGATTGTTCGTTGTTTGGAGTGGCTGCCCCATCAGACTGCTGACCTTGTGGAGTATGTGGAACTGAAGCTGGCTTGGTCACTACTTGTTTCTGTTGCCGTAAATCGGAGCTCGGGGATAGCGTAAGTATATGGGAGAAGGAACTAATCCTGCACGTTCGAGTGTCAACAAAAGTATGATGGCTTCTCTGGAAACCAAGACCCACGGGCTAGATTGTCCCGATGAGGATGGCTTCTGTGGTCGGCGCTCTGGTGAAGTCGCGAAGCTCAAGATTTCAGACGGCCGCTCCGCCTCTTCCCCGACGATATCTTGTAATTTCTGGTGTCCTTCAAACCCCTGAATGGAGGGTAAGACTTCTATCTGAGATAGGGACTTGTGCGTGGAAGTTTCTTGGATAGAGAGGTCATCCCGAATCGGTACAATACTGTCACCCCGTTGACGCTTCGCGGGAAGCGTCATTTGGATCAGAGATGACCTGCGCTTTACGCCAACGTTGCTGTTCCTGCTTCCATGCGCGGTCAGATCATCTCACACTAAAACAGGCTCTAGCATTTACCTGGCGGCAACCTCGCACATTTTTTCCACGTTTTCGCCTCCAAGTACCCCCCGTGGGTCTGCAGCCCGATCCGAAAACCCGATGGTCTTCGGTTCCTGACGTGGATACCTGGTGAACAAAGTTTGTAATGATCCACTATTCAGCTTTGCTGGGACATACTCAATGACGCGACTGGGATCGGGAGTAACGTCTTCTGAAGTTTCCTGTACCGTTGGCACTGAATTAATGTGAGCCAGTGACCGTGAATCAAAGTCGCTGCACAGTTTCAAGAATTACGAGACCGGACATAACCCCCAGCATAAAGTCACACTACCTCGATGGTCCTCCCCTCAATACTCGGGAATTACTTGTTTCTCCTGGCGCACTCGAACTATCATGTGAAGTATTTCTCAAATTGCTTTGTCCATCCATAGACATTGATACCGTGTCATTGTTCTTGACAGTGTTCATCATTATCGGTGCTGAGTTCCCTTCTGTGAATGACGCGAAACTTGGAACAGAGCTAACTTGAGTGAGATGAGTCTTTCCCATGAGCATACGTTTGCGGTATTCATTGAGGTCCTCGTCTGGCTGGTTCATGATTGCATCACGTTCGCGATAAAATGCCTTCAAGTCGATGTCCATTGTGGAAGTAGTGTAAGCGCCAACTTGAGGCCAAAGTGGTTTATATCAAGGGTTATGCCATCTGAGTCAAATCGAATCTCGTGAAGGCGCGACTCGGGCACGTGACCGGATTCCGTTACATGTTCCATCAATGGTAACCAGTGCAGAGTTGACCGTGATCAGCTTAGCTTTATTTTCATTCTTAGACTTACTCCTATTCTCATAGGTGGTCGAAATAATGAGTCAGTCTACAAATTATAACAAGGTCATATAAGAACTAATTCTTGCGAGAAATTGCATAGAACCCATTCGAAGGATAACATCATGACTGCGATTGTCAAAGGCTCCGAGTGTATCCCTTGACGTACCAGAGATGACTGCCAGAACACTGAGGTCATAATTGTTTTTTCCCTCCCTCTGGTCCAACATTCACAGACTGCCTGCGCCGGTGGTTATGGAGCCTTTGTAAAGAACATGCGTAATGAAATGAGTATTCAAAAATAGCTAGAATTTCGTAAAGCAAGGTGATCCTGCAGCTTCCTCTGCTTTCGCGGACATTCAATTCGGCTGGTGCCAGTTTTCCTGGGACCAATGAGGTCCCGACCGTTAATGAGGGGCGGTTTGTCCGTATGTAAGGCTGATCGACGAGTACCCTGTAAGCAGCCGAATGGAACTAGATGTGCTTCGATTATATTAACGCCACGTTGTTTAGCACAGTCGAAATTTCGAACGCCTTGGTCGAATTCTCAATCCTTCTCCGTGGCTATCACACCCTTCACGTAACGTGGATCGTAGTCAACTATCACCCAGACCACATATAAGAACCATCTGAGTTGAATTTTGAGGATGTCACTGAGAACCACCACTCAACAAGAAATGCCCACTGCTGTGCCTTATCATCACGAGTCCGATGACGAGAGCGATACGTCGGACGGACACCCCAACCCGGCGGAGGAAAACTATGCAGAGTTCTCCCGCGATGGTTCTCCTTCCTCCATAACGGAAGTCGAACCGGATGAATTTCCCGCTTACTTCACCGAACGCGATGGGCGACTTTTTCATTCATCAACGTCCCCGTATCCCCTGCCTGTGGATGCTCCAGAACAAGAGGTGTGGCTGCCCAAGCGCGTCTATATGATCCTCCAAGCTAATACGCCCTTCAATCAAAATTCCCAGCGTCTGAAAGGTATTCACGCCTTATCCAATCAATTGATTGGCGCCAATTACGTTGGCCCTGTGCCCGATATCCTGGCACAAGATCCCAACAGACAAAAGAACGTGCTCGACCTCTGCACCGGGACTGGGACATGGTGAGCCATGGCTATATCATAAATATATCCTTATCCGATGGCTGACCGTATCACCCGCTATCCAGGGTAATGGAGATGGCAGAGGATTTCCCCCACATTCTATTTACAGGAATTGACATTGGTGCGCATCTTTCGCACTGTCCAGTGACTTCATTCAGGTTGACAAATCCATTCAGTTCCCATTGCCACCCGATACCCATTGCCCAACGTCAATTTTGAGATTGGAGATATCAGAGAACTCCGTTGGCAAGAGGCCACTTTTGATTTCATTCATGCTCGGAGCATTTCGTTGTCAGTAAGTCATGTTCTCTCTCCCCATCGACTAGCACCGGGCCGTTAGCACCTGTTCACAATGCGTTTTATTTTAATTTTCTTCATCACAGGTACACGATTACGCGGTTGTATTACCAGAAGTAATCCGCGTGCTTCGTCCAGGTGGTCTCTTCCTCTCATGCGAGTGGGACCTTGGAGTGTCCTTCCATCCTGATTCCCCGTACGCCTCTGAGACCGCGCTACACGCCCCAGCCTCGACGCAATTTTACCAGGTCCTCAACGCAGCACTGGAAAGTCAAGGAATCCAGACCGTCGTGAACCAGATTGCCGGCTATCTGCACGACAGTGATGTGTTTGGCGATATTCAGCCGAGCGCGATTTACGTTCCGATTGGAACCTGGCACAACGACCCTAGGATGCAGGAATTGGGTAGGGGATTTTTGGCAATTCAGTCGAGGTTTGCGGATTCCGTCAAGTCGTTCTTGACGCAGGTTGGTCATGCTCAGGCGTATGTTGATGGACTTGTGCGGGCCTTTGTGGACGAGTTGAGGACGACGGATGGATTGGTTGGGACGTACCACTTGGTGCATGGCGTCAAGGCTGGGTGAGCGTATAAATGGCTGCGTGTTCAATGTACATGAACGATTGCGGACATCGCCTGCGACCCTTTTCTCCTTGCTTTGTCTTTCTTGACAGTGATTTTCTTCTTCATGTGTGCTACCCTGTCTCTGTTCCCTAATTCTTTGTATAATATTATGTGATCCCGTTCAGCAAGTTTGGAGTCTTGAGAGAGGAGTGGTTAGGAACGTCAGGAGTGATAATCAGTATGTAGGGGGTGCCGAGAAGTGGGTAAGGGCATGGCGTGGCTGCAACGTGAAAAAAAACTGGCAAAAAGATTATGAGAGGTGTCAATGATACAATGATAAGAATGGTATGGCCGTAAGGATATATGAATGCAAGCGGTGATCGCAGGTTCCAATCGTAGAACAGGTCTGGGCACTCCACTGGTAACAGTGGCCATCGCCTTCCGAGCCGGATGGGAAGTGCTGGATAATCTTTAGCATTAAGCGATGGGGGCGTCAGGAAATAAGTTGAGGTTGACAGATCATGGTGCTTTTGTCAGTGAGGGACTGTATGTGCCGTAAGGATTCCACACAGCCTGGTTACAGACCTCCTTGCGCGTTTATGGGTGCACGGTCCAATTCCCCCGGCTGCCGGAGAATTCTCTGAGTGCGTCATAGTCCATGTCGTGGATCGTGAACGTTTCCTCCGGGCACGTTTTCCACTCCAGATTCCCGGAATATAATGTGAGCAAGATGTTAGGGGATCACACACCCCGGATTCAAGGGGAATAGATCGTTGTAGGGTGATATAGCGCCGTCAGGAATGCATTTGCCACTGATAGAACCCACTGCTTGGCGCGCCGGACGCTTTTTGCGAACTGCGACCAAAGCACGGGTAATTCTCTCAGTGGTGGCAAGGTGAAATCGTTAGCTCATTAAAAGCCTGGTCTATCGGACGGAGAAATCTTGTGATAATTTTTCATAGAATTGAATGCTATTATCAGCGCTTGGTCGTTGCTCGTGAGAGAGCATGTGTGATTCTGTCACATGTCCCAGTGTGATAATGATATGAAGTGGCCCACAAAAGCGCGGTGCGCGTCCAGAATCCCTTCGATTAACGAAATCGCGGTGCGCATCTGCCAAGTTAATGATGATTTCCTAAGGTTTAGGCCGGCCTTGCTCCAAATGGGCGCGAGGTGTTTGGGTGACTGGGCTGGGTCGCTCGAATATGTGGCAGTCCAACTCGAAACTCGAGATTGGGTATAGTAGCATCTGTCTTGGCTCATATGGTGGATCTTCCTACAGCACTACACGTTTCTGGATTCTTTTTTTTTCCGTAATTACTAGGGAAGTGGGGTACGGTTGGTGGGTCGGTGCGATTCATGTCAAACGAGGGGTGGAGTTCACAGCGAAATCCGATAATAATGGTTCTGCGAGCTTTTTTTTTATTTCTTATCCTGAGGGTACTAAATCTATCCTCAGGGCCTGTTGCTCATTATGGTTGCGGATTTACGAATTCTACTGTCACTCTCTGAATGGAGGAATGTAGTGAATAGTATTCGTCATCCCAGCTAGTCTAGCCGACATACATTAGCGCCGACCACGCTGGTTTCATGACAGTTGTGTAACAATATAGACTTGAACAGATTTGTAAATACGAGTCCATGTATCAAATAGGGGAGGGAATTACCAGAATCGGAGTCGGCGTGCGGCTGATGCTGGTTTCCGAAATTGTCCGGGGTGCCGACTAACCAAAGCAAACAACTCTGCCTCTACCCATCCCAATCCCTCCCTCGGTCCTTTGTTGTTGTTCAAGAGCCATGCTGTCTGCAAGGGCGTTGAATCTCCAGCGCATTACCGTTTCTTCTTCCTCGCGGGCTTTTGCTACTGCCGTCGCTGACGCAGCGAGCGGTGTTAGAGTCGCTGCAGTGGATTTTGGCCAGCCCACATCAGCGGTGACTGTCCTCGTAAAGGCTGGTAGCAGGTTCCAAAATAAGGAAGGTGTTGCGAATGTTTTGAAAAACTTTGCTTTCAAGGTGTGTGTTCGGGTTTTTCTGGGATCGGTGGATGTGTGACTGACGCGCTTTTTTGTGAACTTTTGGTTTGGTAGAGCACTGCGAAACGCTCAGCTATTGGAACTGTTCGTGAGGCTGAGCTTTATGGTGGATTATTGTCTGCGAGTCTGGGTCGT
The DNA here is from genome assembly GCA_003315915.1 of Macrolepiota dolichaula. Classification (NCBI taxonomy): domain Eukaryota; kingdom Fungi; phylum Basidiomycota; class Agaricomycetes; order Agaricales; family Agaricaceae; genus Macrolepiota; species Macrolepiota dolichaula. The sequence continues at coordinate 33,471 of QFDT01004018.1, read as the reverse complement.
GAGCACCTTGCTTTGACAGCGGAGTTCCTCCGTGGTGACGAGTAAGTGTTCGTCCCGAGAAACTCTCGTATTCCCCTCATAACTGACCACATCGGCTGCACTTCACTAGGGCATTCTTCGTTGACGTCCTCTCATCGTTTGTCACCTCTGCTCGGTTTACCCGGCACGAATTAGAAGAATACGTCAAACCACTCGTGGAGTCCGACGCGGAGGCTGTCGTATCCAACCCTGCTACACGCGCCCTCGAGGCTGCGCATGCACTCGCCTTCCGCTCTGGACTCGGCTCTTCTCTTTTTGCACCCGCGCACAATGATATCAACGTCGCTGACATCAAGGCCTTCGCATCTTCCGCTTTCGCGAAAGGCAATGTTGCGGTCATTGGTACCAACATTGACTCTTCGACGTTGAACAAACTTGTCGAGCAATCGTTTGCTACTGCTGCCACTGCCGCTGAGGGCTCTACCGCTACTCCTGCGAGCAAGTACTTTGGCGGAGAGACGCGTTTGGAGGGGTCTGCGGGTCCTCAGACTTTGTTTATTGGATTTGGTACCGAGGGTGCGCCTTCGGCGGAGTTGGCTGCGCTTGCGGCGCATTTGTCTACTCAGCCTTCAGTGAAGTGGTCGAAGAGCTTGTCACCTATTGCTGCTGCGATTCCGGAGGGAACACAAGTACAGAGTGTGTATTTGCCATACTCGGATGCTAGTTTGTTCGGGTTGCTTGTGCAGGCGGAGAGTGTAAGTGGGGTGAAGGAGGCTGCAAAGGTTGCCGTTGAGGCGTTGAGGAATGCCGCGAAGGGGTTGAAGGAGGAGGAAGTCAAGGGCGCTGTTGCTCGTGCGAAGTTTGCCGCTGCTAGTGGGGTTGAATCGAGAGAGGGGTTGGTTAATGCTTTGGGTGCCAAGGTTAGTGCGGGTAGATGGTTGAATTTGCATGGTGCTAATAATATTATAAAAGATTTTTGCTGGCTCCGAGGTTTCTGTTGAGTCAACTTTGTCTGCCTTTGACAAGGTCAACGCTGCCTCCTTCTCTCGGGTGAGTATTGTCATTTTTAAGTATTCTTCGACCTCGTTGACACGATATCCTATAGGCTGTCTCCTCTCTTATTTCTGCTAAACCCACCTTGGTTACCGTTGGTGACTCGCTAAACCTCCCTTATGCCGATGAGTTGGGCTTCTGAGTGGGCATAGAGAACTGCCTACTATGGCACAACAAAAACTGAGGGTAGTGTAGAAGTGTGCACATAGATTTTATCTACACGTTCTAATAAGGCTGGAATTGCATTCTCGCTCGGAGATCAATCAGGTCATCATTTTCAGCGCTCTGATTGACAAGGCCGGAATCGGAGTCTGTTCTTGTGGTTCTCAATTCGAACGAGTGGAGTGATGTGTTGTGTGTAGTTTCCGGATTGTTAGCTCGTTGAATTGTCAGGTCTGTGCAAGTCGAGGGAAAGATTGTCTTGCTTCAGCTCGCGTAAAGGAACCTAGCCTCGTGGATTGAGCACGTTGTATTTTATTTAACAGGAGCGACGTGCAACGCATGGATTAGTCGGGCGAATAAACTATGATTCAATCAAAGACTTTGGCAACTTACAAGTATTTCCGCGGGGGGTTGAGAGCCGAGCTCGAGGGCTGTTCGCAATGAGTGGAAAAAGATAGTAGAAAAACATTCAGGATAATTGCCTGGGCCGATCATTCTGGATATAACGGGAGTTTATTTGCAGTACAAAGCCGCGATAATTTGTGATGGGAAAGTGATGAATTACGACGGTGAGAATGCGATTAGCGCACATGTCGTTGTGATATTGTGTTCCGGCTATCGAGCGTGCGCGGCCGAGGAAACTGCTGAATACAAGGCGGGGAGAGGCCCATAGATGTGACAAGGCGGATAGGCGCCAAATGCGCCGTCAAAGCATCACGTGTGAAATATGAGGATGGGTTCTGTCGAGGAGTCGCTATGTATGTTTGTAGTTCATCGCAGTACACCCAATCACTCTTTCTCTTTCTCTCATCATCCACCTCTCTTTCTTTTCTTTTCCTACCACAAACTCCCCATACAGCGAATCCAACTCCCCGATAGTCAGCGCCGCGCGTCGACCAGCGTCCCTCGTGCTCCGAGATCACAAATCCCCTTTAGCCCGAATACATCCCGTCAAGCTCAGCGATGTCGATGCGCCTCCCAGAAGATATCCTGCGTGGCCTTGAGCAGCTGGAGGCCCAATTTGCAGAGGCTCTCTCTGTCCACAGTGCATTAGTTGGTGGGTGGGACCTTTGTCGGCTCGACCGCACGGCGGCATACTGAACCACACAACTAAAGAGGGACTAGCGGAACGGGGCCCGCGGACGATACAGCAGATACGGCAGCGGCTCGTGGAGGTTGGGGTAGGTGAGGCGGATGGTGAATACTTCACTCAAGCGGCGGCGGCGATCTTTAAAGAGGTGATGATTGGACCGGACGGGTCAGAGGTGAAGATGGAGATGCTGCGGAGTGCGCTTGCACACAGTGTGGGTGCTTGTGTGCCGTTGTGTATCCCCTCATCCTGATAACCGTGCAGATGACCAAGGGTAAAGAGGACCAAGAGAGCGACCAGGACGACGGTGACCCCGCGGACGATTCGGCACAGCCGCCCGGTTCCGGCGTCACGGGCATCACCCGCCGGCGCAGAAAGAGGCGCCGGAGGACTCGGACGGCGGTAGCCGATGATTTTGGTGCGATCTCGGAGGCCTGGGGAAATTTGCGTCGGGCTGACAAATCCTTTTCAGGCTCTCCTCCTGCCATGCCCGTCAGTCGTCCCACAACTCAGATGGCCAACCAGCCATCCCCGTCCCCAATGTCCAAGGGCAAAAAGCCTATGGCTTATCCACAACAGACTCAGACCCAGCAACAACAACAGCCACAACAACAACAGCAGCCTCGCAGTGAACGCGCGGCGTCCAAAGCACCCCTGGCATATCAATCCCCCCCGGCACAGCAGAATCGTCACCCCTCGCCACCGTCCTCCAATGCTAGCAAGTCCAGAAACACCGCCGGCGGTACCGCTAGTCAAAAGGGCAAGGCCAGCGCTAACAAGATCTGGAGTACGAGTACTACAGAAGAACGGGAACGTATCAAAGATTTCTGGCTAGGCCTTGGTGAGGAGGAACGTAGAAACCTTGTCAAGATCGAGAAGGATACTGTCCTCAAAAAAATGAAGGAGCAACAGAAGCACTCGTGCAGTTGTGCTGTATGTGGCCGGAAGCGGTTCGTGTCTGTTTTTTGACCCTTGCGTCTCTTCCCTTTGACTGTCTCTGCCTTGTCGGCTCTTTCCCTTGTTACGCTTTTCTTTCTTTTGTTTCTGGTCAATGCATCTGACGGATTTCGTTCTTCCCCATTTTTCCTGTCGTGACTGTGATTTTATCTCTTGATCAACATCTGATCGTCAATTGATCTCGCCAACAACCCGGAAAATGCGATACCGACCGCCACAATGGCCGGCCCTACTTCGCGTCATATGCCTTGCCTTACCTCCAAACAGAAATGCTATAGAGGAGGAGCTCGAGGTACTGTACGATGCTTATTACGAGGAGCTAGAACAGTACGCGAACCACCAGCAGCGTTATGTAAACTCCGGCGGCACAATTCCACCCCCTCCTGGTCCCGGGCCTTTCCCCGGCAGTGTCGAGCTCGACAAGAACGGCGCTGTAGTATCACCTATACCGACGGGTGCAAGCAATAAGCGTCGCAGTGGCGGTAAGCAGCGTCAGCAGCCACCGTCTATAAATGGTAGAAAAGCGCCTTCGACAGCACACCATGATCCCCCACATCATAATTATCAACACAAGGAAAGCGAATTCGAAGACGAGGAACCCGACGAATACGAAGATGAAGAGGAGGAATACGAAGACGAAGAGGAGGAGGAGGAGGAAGAGGAGGAAGAAGAAGAGGAGGAGGAAGAGGAGGACGAGACAGGGAGAGTAGTTAACGGACGAGGGAAGGTCGCTCGTCCAATATCTGCAGCCAGGAGAACTGTGGTAGGAAAGAATGGGAGGAAGATGAACGGAGCGAAGCGGGATGGGTTCAACTTGTCAAATTTGGCTGTAAGCGGTGAGTATTTGGAGTTATTTCCGTATCTCGCTCGGAACACCTCATGTAACCTCCCCTCTGGTACTGATGTTCCGTTTAACGGCACCCCTTTTATTTCGCCAGGTCCGGGTAATATCCTGACTGTAGCCGATGACCTACTGAAGAACGATGGCCAGAAGTTCTTGGAGATGATGGAACAGTTGGCGGAGCGGCGGATGCAGCGAGAAGAAGAGGCTGCGGCTGATGTGGAGGATGACAGTGAGGAGGATAGTGAAGATGACGGAGATGATGCAAGTGACGGGGAGGATGGAGATGAAGGGGAGGGCGGCAGCGAGGACGATGAGGATGAAGACGAGGACGACGAAGAGGTGGGTTTCCTATTCCCCAATTTCGTTTTTTTCTTGTCCTGGAAGCTCCGCTTCATAAGGTTGATGTGGGCACGCGAGTTATCCTGTTTTGGGTATCGCAGTGCACACGATCGTTTATTGGTTTACCGAAACGAGCGTATTTACGCCAATCCTGTTTCCCATAAACCAACACCTTCGTTTTGCCAGTTTCAGATAAATAACAATCGATGCTGACTGGTTCCGTTTCATGTCTCTCTTGCCCCTCTCTATTACTTCACAACATCTTGCACTTGCGCCATCCTCTTTACGTTCGTTGGTGTCGGATACGATGATACACACTCAACGGTCTCGGTCGACTGTTCGAATTTACTCTCGGAATGCTGGACGCACGGTCAAACTCCATCTCACCGACGAACACTTGGTGATCCCGCGAAACACTTCCAACGCCCTGGATCTAACGAAAATACTCGATATGTGGTCGTCTCCTTTGCGTATGACGGACGATTCAACACATTCGTATTTGCCATACGCAATTGCTCCTGTGGTGGCGCCGTTGTTTTTGCGCGGATCTGACCCTGGCCTGAATACGACATTGTATCCCCCTGTAAATTCGACACCGCTCGAATATGACTCTGAATCACAACGATGCACGGTGTCGATATCATATTCCTACAACTTATCACGCATTATGCGTACATTTGTACAGATTATGACGGAGGAGCAGAAGATGGAGGAGGGGAAGCGAATGTTTTCGATATTTGCAGCGAGGATGTTTGAGCAGCGGGTGCTGCAGGCGTATCGAGAAAAGGTGGCGCAGGAAAGACAGCTGCAGCTGTTACGAGAGTTGGAGGATGAGGATAAGATGACGAAAGAGCGGGAGCAGAAGAAGCAGTCTGCGAATCAGAGGAAGAAGGATAAGAAACGGTGCGTATTTCCTGAGCTCTTTCTACGTTTCTGTGCCTGGTTGTTAGAGCTGCGACTGATGATATTGTGTTTGTGTGCTTGTGCATTTTATAGACAGCAAAAAATTGCGAGAGAAGAGGAGAAAGCGGCCAAGGCTGCTGAGAAGGCTGCTGAGGAAGCTGTCGCGAAAGCACGTCAGGCTGCGTTGGAGGAGGAGAGTAAAAAGAGAAAGGAGGAGGAACGCGCGAAGCGGGAGGTGGCGCGTAAAGCTGCAGAGGAGGAACGAGCGCGTAAAGAAGAGGATAAGCGGAAACGACTACAAGAGGAGCGCGAACGTGAGGTTGAACGTGAACGAAAGAGGAAAGAGAAGGAGGAGCGGCTGAGGGCGGAGAAACGCGAGCGGGAAGAGAAGGAGAGAAAAGCGAGAGAGGAGAAGGAGGCGAGACTAGCCAAGGAGAGGGAGGAACGAGAAAAGGCTGAAAAAGAAAGAAGGGAGAAGGAGAAGGCCGAACGAGAGGAGAGGGAGCGCATCGAGAAAGAGAAGAAAGCGCAGAAAGAGGAAAAGGAGAGGATCGAGAGGGAGGCAAGGGAAAAGCAAGCAGCACTGCAGAGAGCTGCGGCTGCCCAGCAGCAACACAATGCTGGTCCTTCGTCAGGAAAGCAGCCCATACGCAACGCGTATACGATGCCCTCGACATCGCCCATAAAGCCTAACAATGGCCTCGTTACATCTGGCTCATCACCAGCTGGATTGCAACGTTCGCCAAATAACAGTGGAAATGGTGTCAATAGTACGCTACCTACGCCCACAAAGAAAGGCTTCAACAAACCTCCCGTCCTCTCTGCCTCTATGTCCTCACCGAATATCCTGGTCAATCCCAATCGCCAACCTGCTCCCCAACACCTCCCCCAAATACCTCAACAGGGTGGTCCATCTCGAACACCTCAACCCCCTCTGGGCTCGCAACCTCCGACGCCAATTACTCCCCAACTCCCCCCTCCCCACATGGGGTCCCTTCCTCAATCGCCAGGCATGTTGTTTGGTCAGGGCCCGCCAGGTCCTGGCGGAATGATGCCACCATCAGCCATGTCGCCACGTCTCGGCAACTTTGGCCCTGGCCCTGTACCTTATCCCTTTGGTGCGCCTGGTATGCAACAAGCACCCCTCCAACCTTCTGCCCTCCCTCGAAATTTCAATGCTCCACCATTCGACCCAGGTTTCCAACGTGGTGTACCTGTAGGTCTTCCGTCAGGCGTCCCGTCGCCCATTGGGCCACCTTCGAAACCTAAAACTCCGATGGCTGGTTCTTCTGGATCACCAACTACGCCTGGACCTGGCTCCGGAGTCGCGTCGGGTCCTGGAGCAGGAACGGGGCCGCAGCAGCCATCTTCGCTGGCACCTGGATCAGGAAGAAGAAGCGTGCATGCGCTTCCTGATGGTGGTGCACCTGGGCCGAGCACATCATTACCCCATCCCCCAGGATCACATCCTGCGCTTAATCTCGGACCGATTTCACGGCCGATCGCGCCTATCGCCCGACCGACAGGATCGTCGAGTGCTGCTGGTGTTTCTACTGGTGGTGGTGGTGCAAATGGGGATAACTCAAGTCCAAGGTCGAATTCACCTGTGCGGAGGAGTCCGAGTCCGAAAGGTGTTGTGTTGGGATCATCGGCACTTGCAGCGGATGATGATGAAGTCGTGCCTTCTACCGCTCGCCGACCGGGTGGGACTGCTCCTATAGGAATTGGCGTTGGTGTTGGTGGCTCAGGGTTGGGTAGCGCGGGACTTGGCGGTGTTGGTATTGGCGGTGTAGGTCTAGGGGGTGTGGGTGTTGGTATGGGCGTAGGTGTGGGTATGATTGGCCAACCACCTTGGGGGCCCTCGAGTCCTCGTGGTGCTGTAGGCGACAGTCATGTAGGAATGCGAACTACACCATGGGGTCCTCCAGGAGGAGGTTTTTCAGCACCAGGCACACGATCTGGAGGTCCCGGACCCGTCAATGCACCTCCACCGGGTCCTCCGCCTATTGGGCCTCCAGGGAACAATCATAATCATAATCACAACCACAACCACAACCACAATCATAATCATAACGGACACCATAATCACAATCATCCTATTGGCCACCCACCACACCCGGGTCATCCCCATCCGCATTCACATCCTCATCCTCATCCTCCTGGTGCGCCAGGTGGTGCTGCGTCGTTATGGGGCGCGACAGCGCCTGGTGTTACGCCTGATTGGCATCCCGTTCCGCCTGGCAGTGCTGGTGGTGGTAACTTCTTCGGTGGTCCATTTATGGGACACAATACTCCCGGGTCACCTGCACCGCACTCTGGTGCGTAGATTAGGGGGAAGAAGAGGGAGTGTAACAATGGATGGATCGTGTGCGGCGCATTGTGGTGATCGCAATTACGGCGCTTGTTGTTATTTTTTCAAGATAACGATAGATGTCGATGTGTGCTCTTAATGCGAAAGGATAATTGTTGGCTATTCTTTTGTTCTCCCTTCCCTCTGTTTTTTTTACATACTGTTTTCGATAGTTAGTAGTCTGATTGCACCAGTCCCTGCTTCCTTTCTTGATCTTGCACTCTTCCATCCTCTCATACCTATCTCTCTCGCCCTTCTTATTCGCATCGGATTCGAGCAACTGCAATGCAAGCAATACTCAATTTCAATCTCTCTCGTTTTTTTTATTATTACTTGTCTCTCGTTTTCTCGATCATGTCTGTCTGTGCCACTAACAACAAATGGTTCTGAAAAGATTGTACAAGGGTCTATGAAATAGTTCCCACTGTACACATTGGAGCTAGACCCGTCGCTCCGGGGGGTAGGCATTAAGTAACCTTCCAACGTGTACGTGTGCGATGGTAGGCTATTGGTGACTGCTAATCACAATAATGTTTAGCATTACGGATAAACTTTTGCGAGCTGGTTTTTTGGGCTAACTTGACTTTGACAGACCGACCTTAGCTCAGTCGGGGAAGAGCGCGAGACTGTAACGGAAACTCTTCACCTCTCGGTGGTTTGTAATCTTGAGGTCGCTTGTTCGAGGCAAGCAGGTCGGATTACCTTTTTCTTGGCGGATTAGCGGCTATTTTCATGATGGAAAACTCGAAGCGAAGGATAAACTCTGCCGGATTGGTCATATACAGAAGGACATATCTAGGGACTGGAAAAATCAAATCAGGTTATTTGAGGTGAGTTACCTTATGGACGCTGTGACTCACTCCCAAACAAAATAAAATAAAATAAGAGTAAAATCACTTGTCAATTCAACAGTGGGCTACTAGTAGTAGTGATTAAATTCTGCAGGGTGAGATAGTCTAAGGTACAATGTGTATCGTGTGTGGTACATGCATATGAGGCAAAGAATGAATAAACGGTCAGAGTACACAAGACGAGGAGTAAAGATGGAGTATAAGTTACGAAATCTCCTCCATATCCTCATCGTCGTCGTCGTCGTCATAATCTTCATCCATCTCCATTTTAACACCCGAGTCATCAAGCGCGCTCGAACTCGGGACATTCTCTCCCTTGATCTATCATACCATACAAGTCAGTACGAGGCGAGAGAAACACGCAGGGGAGACGCACATTTTCATCCTTGTAGTTCTCCTTCAACTCCCACATACCATTATGCTCTCCGCTCCTATGTAGGAATGCAATTTCTGAAAGCACCTCTTTGAGATAAGCTTCTGGCTGTTGCGTCTTGTCACGCAACGGCCGTAGACCCCAACGCGGCGTCTCGCGGAAATGTGTAAAGAGTTGGTCGAGGAGTTGGTTGCGAGGTATACGAGCCATACGCTCGAAACCTTTTTGAACTTTTGGTTTTGTTTTCTGCGGGAATGCAGTCAGGTCACAAATCAAGCTAGGGAATGGAGACTCACGATAAGGTCACTAAACGCGCCACCACTTCCAATACCCACACCACTACTGAGTCGATTGATTCCGCCACGTCCACCGGATACCCCAGCCTCCTCGATCATCCTTATCTGTCTCTGTTTTGTATTGTACTTCAGGTGACGTTCCCGCATCTGTTTCCTGTAGTTCTCGTTGAACGATGGTCGGAGGTTACATTCATGTTTAATCCGGCCCGTCAATATCGTCGTCCGTGCTCTCGAGTTGTAGGGTGCGGTGGATCCATGCACAGATAACGATACATCCTTCGGTCGCTCAGCAACCACAATCTGATTCTCCACAGTCTCATTAACCATATCAAGCTCATAACAATCCGGTTCAGCGCCAGTCGTAGCATAAGACGTCGTAAAGTTGAACGCAGGGCGGTTAGGTATTTGCGTAGATGGTGGTGGCGGTGGTGGTGTCCCAGTAACAGACCCATTCGCCGATTCCTGACTCCCATTCGGGTCCCGATTCGGTGGGAGGAAGAGGACAAAGCGTGGTTTGCCGCCTGCTGGAGGTGTGTAAACGCGTATTGTGGCGAGGTGGACGTCCTCCGCGTTCACAGCTGCCCAACGTTCCATAAGGAATTTGGGGATCTGAAGAGTGTAATAAGGTGAACATTTTGGTTTGGGGGTGCAGGGGTACAGAAAGGGACCTTGACGAGCCAAACACGCCCGCTTCCCTGGTCCAGCATGAGATGTTCATCGGGGTCTGGTTGAGCGTCATCGTCGTTATTCGTCTCGGCGTCAAACGGCTTCTTTTCCTCGTCAATAGGTCCGTCCATGGGTCAAGCCTGGCTAAGTATCAACGAGAGTGTAAGAGTCAAAGCGAGTACTGGGTGTAATGAACTCGACAATAGCAAGCTATTTGGTCATGTTTGATCTAGAAGCCATCGGCTATGGATCGCCACAATCCAACTTGGGAGATTGTTTGTACTACCTTGACTTTGTCATGAACATACTCTGGCTGGGCTTTCATCATGGCGGGGTCACTAATAGGCTCTAATAGACAAGCCAAGCCTTCAGGAAATCAATTGATCATTTAGTAATTCCGAACAGCCGATCAACTCTACTGATCTTCTTGAACTAGCTGGGACACTGCGAAGTCATTCCTGCAAATCTTTAGCTCATGTACATCAAGCTTCCAGAATTTTTTTCGAGTAGTATTGGTTGTGAAAAAAGCATCGAATGCTTCGCATCGACGCATATATGCCGCTAAATGCAACTTGGATAATGTAACCACTTGTTCAACTAGACCTATGATCGACAAAGGATGCTTTAACTGACAATTGTGTCAGTAGAGACAATCAGACCTGCCTTGATGATATTACTGATAATTGAATACATCAGCCATGTGCGGGATGGAAGGAAGTAATGCTCATAGAAAATCAGAGAGTTGATTCGTCTCCTGCCATTCTTCGATTAGCTACTCACAATTCAGGCACTTTCGTACGCTCCGTTTTAGGCTGGTATTTGACTTATTATCGGTGTAAAGAGGTTCATCACGGTTCATTATTCATAAGGAGTCATACAGAGTCATAAAGCATCGTAAAGGTACAGTCAAAGAACTGGAGGTTCAACTACATATCCGTGAGTCAATAAAAAAGGGAAAACTTTTGGTTTGAGGTATGCCTTATTTTACAGCTGACCAGCAGAATATTTTTTGTCGAGGTTGACGAGGGTCCGCAGGACAACATCTATCTGTTCGATGACCATGGGAACGTCGAGCTTGCTCCAACCTCCGTCGGACATAGCCGCCCAGAGGTAATCCGGCTGTGGGATAATTCTTCAAGGCGTTCTCAGTTCAAACGATCGCGACCAAGGGAAGTAATGGACGTACCCGATGGTGGGGAGATCACTGCGTCCTAGGACGCTGCTTCCGCCAGCCCCGTACCTGTAAAGAAGGATAGAATGGTTAGCGTCCGGAAAGTAATTTGGTGAAGACAAGGAAATTTGTGCACATACCATCTATATCGCTTCTTACCGATTGTCTGGGGAGCCAGCAAAGCCATCCTCATACTTTCTGACGTTCCTTCAAACGCCTCGATGTACGATTGATGAAGAAGGCCGCTCTCATTTTGATCATTTCTACGTATGAAGTCAGTCAGTCGAATGTCATCACGTAGCGCCGCAACAATGGGCAGCGGAAGAGAAAAAACATACGCCATCGTCCACATAGGTTCCCATTTCCCAGTAGGCTCATACACAAACTTATTGTCGCGGAAGCTATCCTTCCACTCCAGGGCACCAAAATGTTCGCAAATAATGGCTGCTCGCGCGTTTTGTAAGATATGAGGCCGTTCGGACATCCAAAGTTTTTCGTCAACGTGATAGCCTGACATGTGTCCAGTAGTGATTACGACACTGTCTGCGGGTGAGGACAGGGGTCTAGCCGGAAAATGACACATACTCGAGACTTATGTTCAATGGGTTCTTTGCGAAATACTCGGCGATGGTCAAAAGAAGCAGAGGTCCTATTTAGTCGCTCGCCATTCAACCAGTGTTCCGATAAATTATTGCTTATAGGGAATATAACGCACCATTCTCTTCGATGATGGAGGGTCCGTCACCTAAAAGGGTTCAACGTTGGATCGGTGGCTTAATGAGTGTAAAAGGATACGCACTGTGTGTATACAACAGAATCGACTCATCGCTGCCTCCCTTTCCAGGCAAATGCCCGACAACAGTTTTGGTCACAGCATCATGGCTAGGCGCATCCAACACAACTGTTGCCGAATGTGCTTCTCCCGTGCGTATCATATCTCTGATGAGCTCCCCAGTGGAGTTTCCAACATATAGCGCGGGGACCTCGAATAGATTGCCGTTTCCTGGTGCACCGGCGTTGGGAAGGAACTGCAAGGCAGCGTTTTCATCTGATGTGTTGGTCCAGGATGCGATAATGGCTTTAACGCCCATGTCCTTGAGTTTGTCGAATTTGAGCTTTTTCTCGGATTGCCAATGTGGGTTCGTGAGGTTGCCGAGCTAAGAGTGGGATGTTATTGGAGGGGCCATATATAGCAGAGTATATGTGTACCTCTGGTATGTCGGAAGGCGGTATATTGCGCGAGGTTCTAATGCGGGAGGGTAATGGTCAGTCAAATAAATGATATTCATAGTGCATATACGCACCCGAGCAAATGGTATCCAGGTAACGAATAGTTGCGCGTCGGGCTTGGGTTATCAAAGAAGACGATGGCACCTCCCTCAGGGAGATTGTCGAAATCAAGCGTGCTTTCATCGTGTGTCTGGTCGGCGAGGAGTCCATAGGTACCTGCGTCGTGTAATGGCGCGACTACGCCACGCAAACCACTGTCACCGCTGTACGGCCAGAATCCAGTTGTTGGAAGGCCAAGATCTGTGCCGTTCTTGAGGTGAAGCGTGAGTGACCACCATCGAGGGTCCCATCTAGCACGAAACAGTGAGTAGATATTAATGTATAAAAGAAGGTAGACATACCGGTGGAGCGTATAGTCGAGCGTCTCAACACTCAACCCGGCGATTGCCATACTCTCGGCAACAAGATCGGTCAAGGTATTATGGTTATCGTTCCCCGCTGCGAAATACACGGTTAGGAATAGCATTTATGGCACCCTACACCAATGGACGTACTCCATCTGGGGCCGCGGAGGTTCGTCTGAAAGAGTCTATCGTGAAGAAGTTGCTGCTGCTGCTGGGTGAGTGAAGGCCAGCCGCTGGCTGTAGCTGTGCGTGTGCTATTAGGCGCGCTGGTGGCATTGAGCGCACGGATCGAGAAGGATGCGGCATGCGATGAGAGCGCGAGAACGGAGGCCGCAAGGATCGAGGCAAAGGCACGCATCGAAGCAGCAAGTGGACGTGGGGGCGGGGGTGTCTTGATGTCTTGAGGGGAATGGTGAACAAGAAAGGCTTGACAGGCACTTGAGTTTTGTGCTGTCCAAAGTCTTGGATTGTGAACTTGGCGGGGTGTTCTGGCCTAACGGAAATAGAGTCACTGAGGCGCACTGCTCCACAACAGGAGTTCAAGTTTGTCGTGTCCAGGTCATGCTTAGGCCACCGCTCGAATGAGCCCCCTTTAAATCGGTCCAAAACATCAAACAAGGCGTCATGTACCAGGGGGTAGCGTCCTGCATAAAAATAGGCGGCACCTAAATGACTTCAGCACAAGCATTGTCAGAACGGCTTCGGTATCGAGCATGGTCATATCCCTAGACTTCAATATCTCGGGATCGTCCTTTCGCTGAGGGTTGTGCCGTGAGGTGCGTCGGTACGGTCCTGAAAGGTGTGGTTGCTTTCTCAGTCGTGGATGTCCAACTTGAAAGCTTCATCACCATCAGAAGTTTGTTTATTTGGAGCTGCCTAATATAGATGTCGACGGGGAAAATCATGCTGGCTCTTCTATCCCGAGAGTAAAGCCTTGTTTTGTTTCGCTAACGAGTGAATGACCAGTCCATATTCCGCCAATTATTACATACCAACCAAAACTAAGAATTGCAAAAGTGATTCGAAAGAGCATATTTTAAGACTTTCCTGTGACCTTGTTGAACAGCTTGATAGGTCCCTCACCGGGAAGTTCGACGCAACGCTCCGATAGGAGGTCACCCTTACTTACCCCCCTGTGTCCATCCTTGCCTCCCTCAAAGGTTAGAGCCATACCTAATGCACAACGTCAATTCGTAGGGCTCAAAAATCCAGCAGCGAGTCACCAAAACATGTGTCCGGTGAGGTTGTCTGGCTGGGATAGGCGATATTATCCAGCGATTCATTTCTTACTTCCATCAAACGCAACACCTCACATACAAAACACCAGCTAATCAGAAGATCCAAAAATGAGCATCTTGTCGGAAGCGTGGAGTCGTGGGTTCCTTCCGCCACTCAGAACATCATAGGTTCTCACTAGCTCTCACTGTTTTATTTAGAAGCTACAGTCAAGGCTTAAAGTTTGATCACCAGATGCCTAACTGGACGCGAAGATGGGCTCATGACCGACGTTGCTGATCAATTGGGCCTTCTTCCTTGTCCATGTGAGGCGAAACATTGTTTGGTGGGTGGTGAGTTCGACTATCATTGCAACCATGTGGTAAAAACCTCGTACGTGTCTTAAAACGGATGAGGCGACGCGCACAACGCTCGTCATGGCTTTCCTCTCGCTACATAGTACACTTCTAATCACTGTCTATCTCGCAGGTACCTGGTGGCTTAACAAATATCTCAAGGAGCGTGCAAATAATCCCCGCCGACTACCCTTACCTCCTGGTCCAAAAGGCTATCCACTCATTGGGAATGCGTTGGATATCCCAACTGATAAGGCATGGCTAGCTTATCACGACATGTCCAAGGTTTATGGTCTGTCCGCTCGATCAATCCTCCCGTCAAATTTTCTGACCTCCATAGGTGACATGATCTATCTGAACGCCTTTGGACAGGGTATTCTCATTCTGGGGAGCCCGGCAAGGACGAACGATCTCTTTGAGAGACGCTCAAGCAACTACTCTGACCGCCCCAAGTCGACTATGCTGGTGGACCTGTGCGTCATTCAATTCTCTCTAGTCATTCATTCTAATATGTGGCGATAGTATGGGGTGGGGTTTCAGTGTAGGCATAATGCCTTATGGATCCTGGTGGCGCCGGCACCGTCGTACCTTCCACGACTTTTTCCACCCGAATATAGTCAACACCCATCAGCCCGTCCAGCTCAACACTGCCCGCACCTTCATCCGCAACCTTCTCAAGTCGCCCGACGACTTTTCGAAATGCATCTCTTTGTACGTACAATGATACTCAACCACACTTTTTCGCTAAGTCGAACACTTAGAGCCTTTGCATCGACTATCATGGAAGTCGTATATGGTATCAAAGTCGAAGGACTGGAAAATCAATACGTCAAAACCGCGGAAGAAGCTGTCGGGAGTTTTTCAGATGCAGCGATGCCTGGACGGTATCTGGTCGAGACATTCCCAATCATGAAATATATTCCGAGCTGGTTTCCAGGTGCCGCGTGGAAGCGAAAGGCTGAGCTCGGGCGACATGTAACTCGCAAATTTGTAGAGGGACCATTTCAACTTGTGAAAGAACAGCTTGTAGGTGTCAAGAATTCGCATACTAGCGGTCTTTATTCATTTCTTTTTTTTATCTCAGCAAGCAGGAACAGCAGCGCCTTCCGTGGCTGCGACATTACTCGAAAGAGTATCCGAATGGGATTTATCTGACAAGAACGAGCAAGAAACGCTTGCAATGGACGTATGCGCTATTGCTTTTGTTGGTGGGTATTTCCGTCCAATCCACATTGAGCTAACGTGACATTTGTCCAGGGGGGTCGGATACTGTATGAGTTAACCATCCATCCCTGCCCATTCATACTCACCCAAGTTCAAGACCGTCTCCGCATTACGGACATTCTTCATGGCCATGTGTTTATACCCCGAGGCCCAGAGAAAGGGTCAAGCCGAACTAGACGCCGTTCTGAAAGGACGACTACCTGAATTTGCCGACCGTCCTTCCTTGCCATACATCAGTGCCATGGTCAAGGAAA
Source organism: Macrolepiota dolichaula (assembly GCA_003315915.1). Taxonomy (NCBI): domain Eukaryota; kingdom Fungi; phylum Basidiomycota; class Agaricomycetes; order Agaricales; family Agaricaceae; genus Macrolepiota; species Macrolepiota dolichaula. The sequence goes on along the minus strand of QFDT01004018.1, from coordinate 17,754 downwards.
CCATGCGTTGGCAGCTTGTTACACCTCTGAGTACGTTCTTTACAATCACTGACCTCCGAAACTGACTGCTTTAGGTGTTGCGCATATGACAACATACGCTGACGAATATGATGGTTATTATATACCCAAGGGAACGATCGTGATGGGGAATGCTTGGTCAGTTTATACCCTTAAAGTTTTAACCACTGATGCTCATAAATCGGTAGGTCAATCCTGCACGACCCGGAAGTCTATGAGGATCCCCACGAGTACATCCCGGATCGGTTCATCAAGGATGGAAAGCTCGACCGTTCAGTTCGGGACCCATCCGCCGCATTCGGGTTTGGAAGAAGAGTATGTCCCGGGAGGTTCTTCAGCGATAACTCTGTCTTCGCGCTGATTGCACATGTTTTGACCGTGTATGACATTAAACCCGCATTGGATAGTGCGGGGAAGGAGATACAACTCAAGCCAGAGGTCACAGGAGGCATAGTATCGTGAGTCCCTAGTACGATTTATGTATCGGTATTTGTTGTTGATGTTTTGGTGAAAGACAACCAATACCATTCCCTTGTAGGATTGTACCGCGATTACAGGCAGCCGTGGACCTTATTAATCAGTTGGAATCAACTGGGTAGCCGAGCTCAAGGCGTCTGGTTCCTAACAAAATTCAAATTACTGAGTGCCCAATTTCGCTAGCTATCGTGTACAAAGATACTCGTTGTAGATACATATAATTACATATCATCTAACATCTCCAATGAATAGCAGATTCCTTCGTCGTCACTGCATGAGATGACAAGAATTGTGCGGGTGTCGTAACCAACTAATGCATATCGAGGGGGGGTTGAATGAAGGTTTCTCGGATCCAAATTCCTATGGCGAGACATCAGTGCTAGTAGTTCAGGGTCATCAGGGCTAGCTCACATATGGTATCGCAACTTTCCTATATTTTTCTATGAGCTGGCGATCCGTTGCATTCTTAGCTTCCGTGCGCACGATATCCGGAAGGTCAGCACGATGTGACTTGTGTTTCTCTCAAGTCAGTTCGGTCAATTGCGCATGACAAAATGACACTTACAAACAAACTCTGGAGAAGACTGAGACAAAAGGACCCCCCCATGATTTGTGATCGTGCGAGAAAAATCAAGATCACGGATGAGGTCATATGCAACTGGGGGCAGGGTGTAACTCCTAACCAGCCTAACGATTTGCCATTGATCCATGAGCCTGCGAGCTTGTGTAAAATGCTCAACAGGCGTTGAGGGCGTCCACTTCACCACACTGAGTGCACATAGTGCTATGGGGTAGTTAAGAATGCAAATGAAAAGTGGGAGAAAGGTTGGACCACGAGGATATTTGAATAGGAGGAAGTCATAGAACGTCCGATATTCCCGTGAAAGTATATCAATCACGCCGTCAAGGGACTCGGGGGGGAGGGATTTTGAGAACACAGCGGAACCAGTCCAGTACATGAAAGAATCTCGATTGTTCCAACCCCAAGAAATGTGCTACAGGGCGGGTACGGCTGGGGGATCTCATGCTCCTGCACAAGGTGTCCAGGATCAATAACGCGTCGGACCGAATGTCAGCGGGGATGCCTGAAATGAACTGATTATAAAAATAATCAATCGTACGAAATGGTACCGAGGCTGAGGGGACCTGGGATACCCTCCACGTATTTTAGGCACAAGTTAAGTTGAGTTTCCGGACCTGCGCTACCATGGTCAATGAATTTGAGCACTGCGTCGGCAAAGAAAGGAACTCCAGATATGGCTTTTGCGAGCATCGACAGTTGTTCCTCTGATGGCCATAGTTCAGCGGTGTCAATGTTATGTCGATTGCGAATGCCACGGAGATTTTCCTCAAGGTGGTATCTGGTGTCCTGAAGTGCCTCGTCATCGTGGGGCGACAGTTTCCACAGCTCACACCATTCTGGATAAGCAGCATGGATAAGTTGTCGCTCCGATTTGGGTTCGAGACGATCACAGACTAGCTAGAGAAGAGGCGAGTTTTGGCATGTCCGATGGTGGACGCGAAGGAGCTCAATCAAGTCCTCTGTTTGATGGCGATGGTAGAGCCTGTCAACCGCGATTAACAGGGGGTTGTTAAGGTAATGTGGGTGAGAGGACGCAATGATATCCCAAGGCTCGATAATAAGTTGTTTGAATTGGCTAAACATGTTCACGACCGTTCCGATCCTTGGATCCTCTATCAATATCTGCGTGACGAGCCTTCGGTACTCCGGCCAATCATCTGCTAACGTTGCAACGAGACTAGGTGTATGCTGGCCTGAAATACGCTTGTATGATAGATTCCCTTGAGAATTTCTGGGAAGGTTCGGGCCACATACGAAGGATTTTCGCCTCCCATATGAAATGGATCTAGGACCCAGAATACATTTGTTTCTCGTTGAGTATTGTAGAGCCAAGATATGAGTAAGGGTGGCCTCTTGTCCTGGCGAGGGACCTGTCGGCCTGTTCAATAAGGTCACGAGAATGTCTCAAGGCATGCTTTCTGCAGTGGTTCTCGCAGTCATTAGCGTCGGTTGGTATGTAACAGTCAACGAAAATCTGGACACCGAAGAGGCGGCCTGAGATTTCCCTGTCGACATTCAGATCTATCAAGGACAAGAAGAGCAACGCTGACTTCTCTTGGACAAATATATTAGGCGGCTCCAAACAAACAAACAGTCTGATGGTGATGAAGTTGAACACCCGCGACCGAGAAAGCAACCGCACCCTCTAGGACTGTCTCGACGTGTTTCACAACACACCTCTAAGCAGAAGGACAAACTTGAGATATTGGAATCTATGGATATGACCAATATCGAAAGCCGTTCACAACTACCCACAGTCATCCTCGGACCAAGCCTCGCAGACTTGGCCTGCTGCGTTCATCCTTGAGGACCGTCTAATGTATGTGACAAGTGGCGATATTCTGACAATGCTTGTGCTGAAATCATTCAGGTACCATCTATTTTTATGTGCGATGCAACCCCCTGGCACATTGCGCCTTGTTTGATGTCTTGGACCGATTTGAAGGAGGCTCATTCGAATGGTGGCCTAAGCATGACCTGGACACGACGAAATTGAACTCCTGTTGTGGAGCAGTGCGCCTCAGTGGCTCTATTTCCGTTAGGCCAGAACAACCCGCCAAGTTCACAATCCAAGACTTTGGACAGCACAAAACTCAAGTGCCTGTCAAGTCCTTCTTGTTCACCATCCCTCTCAAGACATCAAGACGCCCACGTCCCCACGTCCACTTGCTGTTTCGATGCGTGCCTTTGCCTCGATCCCTGCGGCCTCTGTTCTCGCGCTCTCTTACATGCCACATCCTTCTCGACCCCTGCGCTCAATGTCACCAGCGCGCCCAACAACACACAGCATCTTACGATAGACTCTTCCAGACGAACCTGTGCGGCCCCAGATGGAGTACGTCCATTGGTGCATGGTGCCATATATGCTATTCCTAACTGTGTATTTCGCAGCAGGGAACGACAATCACGATACCTTGACTGATATTGTTGCCGAGAGTATGGCAATCGCGGGGTTGAGTGTTGAGACGCTCCACTATACGCTCCGCCGGTATGTCTACCTTCTTTAATACGTTAATATCTACTCATTGTTGCGTGCTAGATGGGACCCTCGATGGCGGTCACTCACGTTTCACCTCAAGAACGGCACAGATCTTGGTCTTCCGACGTGACATTGGTTTGCGTGGCATATTCGCCCTATTACATGACGCAGGTACATATGGACACCTCCACACGATGAAAGCACGCTCGATTCCGATAACCTCCCTGAGGGGTGCCATCGTCTCCTTTGATAAATTAAGCCCAACGCGTAACTATTCGCTACCCGGATACATCTGCTCGGGTATGTATATGCACTACGAATATCAGTGATTTAATTGACCATTACCCTCCCATATTAGAACCTCGCACAATATACCATCTTCTGGCATACCATAGGTACGCATATACTCTGCTCTATCTGACCCCTCCGATAACATGTCGCTCTCAGCTTGGCAACCTCACGAAGCTACACTGGCAGTCCGAGAAAAAGCTCCAATTCGATGAGCTCAAGGATATGAGCGTCAAAGCCATCATCGCATCTTGGACCAACACGTTGGACAAAGGCGCTGCTTTGCGCTTCCTTCCCAACGTCAGTGCGCCAGGAAGCGACAATCTATACGAGGCCCCCCTGCTCTATGCTGGAAACTCCATTGGGGAGCTCATCAAAGAGATGATATACACAGGTGAAGTACGTTTGGCAACAGTTGTTGGATGCGCCTAGCTACGACACCAAGGAGATCGATGTGTGTGATGGTTTGAGCGAGGGTCTCAATGAGCCTCGCTCAATGTTCGCTTTAGTGTCCAAGAGACTGCTTGATAATTACCTATACATGATTCTGACAAAATTAGTTAGTATTCAAATAGTGTATATGCGCCCGCACAAGCCATGCCTGATCGAACACAGACCTCAATCACATATGATTCGCGTTCTGTTTCATCCATTGACCTTGTCACGAAAGTCATTGCTCCATGTTAATAATAAGTACGAATTACGAGGTGTACACCAAAAAAGTCGTGCATGTCGACAATAACTGCCTCCCTATTTGAAAAAGATCCACTTTTTTTGGTGGTGCGTTTCAGCCCGTCAATCCTTACCCAAAGTGAGGAAGATCCACTTTTATCATACATAAATATATAATGCCATAGTCATTATTGCTTGAGTCACCTACCTCAAGATACGGCTGACATCTTGCTGTAAATAAATGCCAATGCATTGGGTATTGTCTCATTACCACATACGGTTGCTCGAGAACAGTCCCTCGGTAATCCCTCCCGTCCGACCACTCTCGCTTGTCCAATCCGTGCTGTGATCCACTGCGGCCTTGCAGCCCCTCTCCCCATTGCACTGCACTGCGTCTATCCTCGTCCTCTCTTGGTTGTAACACTTTACACCCGCCGCGCAACCTGCGCTTCTTATTCATTCCGCTCCGCCCCGACGAAGCTGCTTGTACCTCCCATTCACATGATCCCAACGTCCCTGTGCGCAACACTCTCTTCTAATGTCATAAAGGAATATCACACAGGTGCGCAGAGACTAGAATGTGTTTATCAACCATCATCACATTTGTCATGATGTCATTGCAGCGCAAATGGGTCACGAGAATTACGCTACCCAGATCCTATCAATCTCATATCTGCAAGTTAATGAAGAGCAAACTCTGGGTTGAGGACGACGTCCGTCAACACCCAAAATACCCACATAATGAATCCTCTCCAGATCCCTCACATCAACCGACGACAACAACACCACTCTCGACCTCCTCTCCTCCACACTCGACCGCTCCCTCATAATCCACCCCCTTTGTTCTCCCCTCCACCCCCTTCCCAGCCCCAGTACACAATATCCTGCCCCTCGAATGCCTTAGCAATTCTGAAACGGGGTCCGTCTTGAGTAAGAGCACGAGGGGTTTGGCAGGCATGGAGAGGATGTCGGATGCATGTATGGGTGTGCGGATGATGGAGGTCACGGCGTGTTTCGATGTGAGGAGGGATGCAAGGCGAAGGGAGACATGTAAAAAAAGATGAGTGCTATTTCTGCCCCTGAATGTTGGTTGGACTGAAGTTGCCATATCCTCCGACCATAATAACGTTTTTGCTCATCTGGAACGGAATTCGCATGATTTGGCGGAAGACTTGGATGAAATTAGCTGGTCTTCTACCAGCGTCTATACACCCGCACAAGCCACACCTGGGCCTCAATCACATCCGATTATTGCTCTGCTTTATCCAACGATCTTGTCCACAAATTATCAACTCTCCTCAGTCAGATTTTTACCTAACGAACTTTCGAGTACGCTACTCAGGCGCCCCGACAACTTCGGAACAGCAGCTCTGCCGATAACAAAGTAACAACTTGCTAGACGCTCTAATCACACACCAGCTTGGGGCTATGCCTTCTGATCCATTGTACACACCTACTATTTCCTCATTCGCTGACTTTCGTCAAATATGTATAATCAGATAGTCATTACTGCCTGTTATCCACTGTCGAGACACAATTAAAGTCCTGCTGGATTGTATCAAGGAACTTTAGGCTGTGGGGGTACTGCCTGATTACCTACCAGGATTACCCCCGCATATCAACTGATGGACGTTTCCCAGAAACATCATGTATCAATCTATCATGTTTCCTTATGCTCATAACAGGGGCTCTTGTTGCCCACTTGCTCATAACAGAGGTTCTTTTAGTCCACTTGACACAGATGGGTGCGAACATCACCATGCTAAGTGGTTGTTAGAACCAACCTTGTATTCTGAAGTTGATCGGGCATGTAAAACGTGTCGTGCAATTCGTCCACCTATATTAGATTATGGGATACATGAATGCAAGTGTCGTGCGGGTACGTGGGTATGTAGAGTCTGAGCTGTAGAGCAGTGTGATGGTAGTGGTATTAGGTATGGTGTGATGTCTATTCTACGTAACATTCTGTGCCAGCTTCGAATATGATATACATAATTTAATCCCATCTACAGCCTGTCCGTAGCCCGTTCTCTATCCCCACACAAGGCTATGCACGCTTCAGTATTTCATGAGAGCTTTCTCTTGAAACGCAATATTGCGCAAGATTCTACCCCTCATACATCATATCAACTCAGAAAACCCCGTGCAGATATTCGTTCCGCGCATGGAGGCCTTCAGACCCCAAACCTCGGACCCGCTTCAAGACACAGGGATCCCTCCAGAGATACGAGCCGCCCTTGATGTGAACCTATCAACACAAGCAGGTTAGGATTTATTCTTGTCTGGTTGTTCAATTCTCATGTGTTGCCCGTAGTCGTTGACATTCTCCACAAATACCGTTCTCTTCCTCAGCCAGTTTTCAGCCGTGAAGTTGAACGCACCCTGCGTGTCAGCCCTATGGAACCAGACGGCGAATACTGGGATTCATACGTACCTCGTACGTACCTGCACAACTTGATTTTGATAAGCATACTTATTGAGTAGTGATCGACCATCTCGGCATTCGACCAGGCTACCAGCCTCATTCTAGATATGGCGTTGTTCCATCTGATCCTCTGACAAACATTCGCAGAAATCTGAGGGGAAAGATCATATCTTGGCTCTACAATGATCGGCGTGAAAAAAATGTATTTTGGGTCTTGGACCCACTTCACCTTCAAATCAGAGCTTCCTATACGGCCCATATCTTCTCAAGAATTTGCAAGGGCATCTATCACATAAACACATTTCCCTCCCTTATTGTTGCAATCGTCATAGAGCTTGCAAATGCTTATCCCGAATACCGAAGGCTTATTACGCGAATACTGGTAGAGGATCCAAGAGTTGCCAAGGACAGCTTCCTTACCCAATTCAAAAGACTTCTTATTGAGCCCTGGGAAGTTATTGGGACCTCCCACCCACATTATATCAACAACCCCCTGTTACTCATAGTTGAGAGGACCTATCATGGTCATCGAGCAGAGTTCATTGAACTCCTTCGCGTCCACTATCGGTCACACCACTTCTCTGGCTGGTTTGTGATCCTTCCGGACCAGAATTGGAGCGGCAACTTGTCTGTGCTGCCTATCCAGAGTGGTGTGAGATGTGGAAGCTGTCACTCGACGATGACAAGGCACTTGAGGGCACTAGATACCTCCTCGAGGAAGGTTTCCGTGACCTTCGCAATCGACATAACATTGACATCACTGAACCATGGCCATCGGAGGAACAACTATCGGTGCTAACAAAGGCGATATGTGGAATTCCTTTCTTTGCCGATGCAGTTCTCAGATTCGTTGACCGCGGTAGAGAAAGAACACAAGATCTGTTCAATTTGTGCCTCAAATACGTGGACGGTATCCCAAGGCCCTCAGCCTCGGCACCATATCGTACAATTGATTATTTTTATAATCAATTCATTTCAGACATCCCCGCTGATATTCGGTCTGATGCGTTATTGACTCTGGAGGCCTTGGGCAGCGCCGCAGAACCCTACGTCCACTACAGACCTACCCGTACTCGTTACATGGTGCATTTGTTGGGATTGGACCAATCAAGAATCTTTCATGTACTGGACAGATTCCACTTGGTTCTTAATATCTTTCCCCCCGAGTCTCCCGATCCTTCAATTGGGGCACATCCACAGGAACACCGGACGTTCCTTGACTTCCTCGAAGCCAAATATTTTTATACTCCAACCCTTATCCCACTATTTGTTTGTATTCTTAACTACCCCACAGCACTGTCTGTGCTCAGTGTGATAAGGTGGACCCCATCACTGCCAGTTGACCATTTTCGACTTGTTCGGCAACTCATGAGCAATGCCAAATCAATGTATTGGTTAATCAACATTCTTCAGAATCACACCCTGCCTCCGGTCGTGTATGACCTCATCCGTGATCTTGATTTTCCTCGCACAATCACAATCGCAGGTCATAGGGGGATCTGGTACTCGAAAATTTTGCAGCATTTATTTGTAAGTATTCTTTCATCATGCACAATCAATTGGACTGACTTGAGAAATACAAGTCACACCGTGCTGGCCTTCCTGGTATTGTACGCACGGATGCCAAGAATGCGATTGATCATTGCTTCGTGGAAAAATGTAGGACTATTGCATCACCACTCGTGAGTTAACCCTGATAATTCTGTAACAGTTACCACTGATGCTTCTCCACAGGAACTTGAATCTGAGGAATACCCATTTGACCCTCCTCAATATGCATTGCTTGGTTATGACACTCGCACAATTCTTATCATCTTCAGCGCTGATGGAACAGGTATGGAAGTTTCAACCTGCTATTCGTTGCAGATGTTGCATGATATGTGATTATATGTATCACGAGTACACAACAGCTTGTGGAATTTGGTAATAGATGTCTTGGATTTTATTAGGGCAACAGACGCCTCGCGTGAGACTACCCAGCTGATTCCAACTGATGAACAAATTCCACAGCTGCCTGCGATTGTGGTACAGTCCTACAAGGGAACGATACAGGTTGGCCTTTTCTGGAACATGAATAACAGATACCAACACGTAAATCATACCAAGGACTCACGATACTGTACCTCCTGTGGCCTCCAACTTGAGTTGTATCTCCTTTCCAGCACTGTCCAATGCCAGCTTGATGTCATACATGGTCAAGACATGTGCAATCAGCGCGAAGACAGAGTTATCGTCGAAGAATCCTCTAGGACATATTCTTCTTCCAAAGCTGGATGCGGCGGATGGGTCTCGGACTGGATGGTTTGGCTCACCATCCTTGATCTTGCAATTCAGGGTGTACTCGCGGAGGCATGGTATACCTCTGGGTTGCGCAGGATTGACCTACCGATCTATGAATGCCAGTTACTTCGAATCAAAAGATATGGGTTGACCAGGCATTCCCTACCATGGTTGTTCCTTTAAGTATATAATAATTGTTGTATTTGTTGGTGTATGTTACCATATGCACAACACCTAGGGCAGCCAGACCCAGAGATCAGGGATCGTAAAGAACGTACTCAGGGATATAACAAGCTGCCAGAACATAGTTTCCTTAATCACAACACTGATGTATGGTAAGGAGGGACGGTTGGCAAATTCAGGTAGTCGTCCTTTCAGAACAGCGTCCGGTTCAGCTTGACGCTCTCTTGGGCTTCTGTGTATAGGCACATGACCATGAAAAATGTCTGTAATGCTGAGACAGCCTTGAAGCTAGGTGAGTATAAGAGGTGATCGAAGCATACAGTATCTAATCCTCCTGGACATATATTGTATTAATTTGAATGCGCCGTTGGTCTGGAAGTACCTACCAACAAAAGATATAGTACATATGTCCGTCGCAAGCGTTTCTAGCTCATTCATGCCAGATGGATCCTGTTTAGACAATCTCTCGAGCATCGTCGCAGCTACACGGAAGGCGCCGCTGTCCCTGCTTGCTAAGATCAAAGAGGAAATTAATCATGACCACTGAGATGCGACTTCCTGACACTTACGGAATACCCCCTCCACAAATCTGCAGGTGACGTGTCGCCCAAGCTCAGCCTTTCGCTTCCACCGGGCACCTGGAAACTAGCTTGGAATATGTTCCACGATGGGGAATGTCTCGACCAAATACCATCCAGGTATTCTGACAAGTTCTTCTGCAGTGTCAACATATTGATTTTCCAACCCTCCAACTCCAACGCCGCATACGACTTCCATAACAGTCGATGCAAAGGCTCTGGCAGTTCGACTTAGCGAGTGTGTGACCGAATGTTCTTGTACGTACAAGGAGATACATGTCATTGGGGGACTTGATAAGGTCGTAGATGAGGGTGCTAGAGCTGTGTTGAGCTAGACGGCCTGATGAGTGTTGACCATGTTTGGGTGGAAAAGGTCGTGGAATATATGACGGTGCTAGCACCACCGTAATCAGTAGAGCGTTATGCTCACACTGAGGCCCCACCTCATCCTGTGGCGTTATACATCAGAACGGATACTCAAAGAAACCTAGACGATGTCGACTAGCATGGTCGACTTTTGGCGGCCAAAGTAGAACATCCCTCAAAGAGCCATTCATCCTGGCCAAAGTCCCGAAACCGAGGATGCCCTGTCCAAAAGTGGTCGAATAGACCATATGTCGCCTAGGAAGGTCACAAACATTGATGAATGCATTGATCTGGTAGACGGATCATAGATAGCCAGCGGGGGTTATTAGCACGTTCCTTGAGATACTTGTTCAGCCACCACGTACCTGTGAGATAGACAGCGATTAGAAGTGTACTATTCAGCGAGAGGAAGCCATCAAGAACCTTATGCGCGCGCCTTTTCATCTATTTTAAGACCCTTTCCCTACTCCCTGTCATCTCCATGAATAGACATGTCCAGGACGTCCCCACATGGTTGCAATAACGGTTCAACTTACCGCCCACCAGAACCCTATTTCGCCTCACGTGGGTAGACAAGGAGGCTCAGCGCTCATCAATCAGTAATGTGGGACATCGAACTCATGCCAGTGCGTCGAGGTAGGCATTTGATGATAAACTTTGAACGTGTCGAGTGTAGTCAGTGAGAGCCAGCGAGACGCTAGTTTCTGAGTGATGTAGGATCAAATTTACATTGATTACCAATACAACACTTAATGAATACAACAGTCATCACAAACACAATTGGTCTTGCCTTTCTTGAGAAACGCGTCCAGGGCCTCTTCAATCAACGTGTCCCCACCAATGATGTCGCGTTCTCTCGGTTGACTAAAAGTGCTAGTCCCTTGGCCACGTCTTCCCTCTTCAAACTTCAGGTCCCCTATCCACAGCGCCAAAAAATGGGACTGACCGTTCACCCTACGCCCAAGAAATCAGGTTAAAAAAGAACACTCCCAATAACACATACATCAAGCGCAGGAATCATTCCCGGATCCCTCACATCAATCGACAGCCCCGGCCTCCCCCACTCTCGATCACATCAAAACATTTGACCGCCCCCTCATAATCCGGTCCCTTCGTCCCTCCCACCAGTTCCAGCACAAGAGCACATGATGTCCTGCCCTTCAAGTACCTTCTCGGACAGGGTCAGTCTCGAGTCGGGGTGCAGGGAAGTTGGCAGGAATGGAGATGATATCGGTTGCATGTGTGGGGGTGCGAACAATGGAGGTTACGGTGTGGTTGCGTGCGAGGAGGGATGCAAACCTGTGTGTAGGAAGATGAGGGTGATTGTGATCCTACCCTGAACATCGCTTGGACTAACGTTGCTGTCCCCCCCTACTGTCATATGTTGAAGCACTCCAGCCGTGGGGTACTGTCTTGTTACCGTACAAGGCCATATGCATATTGTTAATGTTCCCCAAGAACCCCATGCGCCAAATTCCTGCGTTTGACCATGCTCATAAAATAGAGGTTCTTGTCATCCCGCTTGTTCATAATATAGCAGTTCTTGTCGTCCACTTGCTCATAACAGAGGTTCTTTTACTCAACTTGTGAACATCACCACCACCCAATTGCTCGCTAGAACCAACCGGGTCTTCTGAGCTTGATCATGCCCTTATCATGTATGAGCATCTTAGAACACGTTGTGTGATTGGCCTACTTGAAGGGTTCGTCTGGATTGGGAGGTTATGGAGAGGATGTCGGGTGCATGTGTGGGTGTGCGGATGATAAAGGTTATGGTGTGGTTAGGAGGGATGAGGGTAAGTACTACGTCCTCGCTCCTGAACGTTGGTTGGACTGACGTTGCCGTGTCCACCAACTATGATAACGTTTTTGCTCATCTGGGATAGAGTTCGGTGTGCGTGTAGGGATGCTATTTTGGAAGGAGGTGGGTGTATGATGGTTTGGATGAAGGTCTTAGTGTGCCCTGCTCAGTGTTTGCTCTAATGTCTCAGAGATTGCTTGGTGAATGCTAACTACGCATTATTTAGCAGAAGACGACGAAATTAGCTGATCTGCTACTGACGTCTATGCGCCCCCCGCACAAGCCACACCTGACCTTGAACCATATTCGATCGGCGCCCTGCTTCTTCCAATGGTTTTGTCCACATAACATCAACTCCCTCGGCCAGGTTTTCGTCCTATGAACTTACTTCGAGTACACTAATAAAGTACCAGAATCACAGCATATCCCAGATGCCAAAGTGACTTCGAAGAATCAACTCTGCCGATAACCAAAAAAAAAACTTGCTAGACGCACTAATCACACACCAACTTGGGGCTGTGCCTTCTGATTCATCGTACGCACTTACTACTTCCTCATTCGAAAAAGGCTGACTTTCGTCAAACATGTATAGCATAGTCATAGCCGCCTGAGTTGATTATCTTGAGATACGACAACTATATCGAGGGAATCTAAGCCGCAGGGTACTGTCTCGTTACTATATAGGACTACACGTACATCAAGTAATGAGCATTTCCCAAGAGAGCGCCATGTGCCAACCTATCGCATTTGCTCATAAACAGAGGTTCTTGCTGTTCCACTTGCTCATAACAGAGGTTCTTCTAGTCCACTTGACACGGGTAGTTGCAAACATTGCCGGCGCTAAGCACTCACTAGAACCAACCTAGTATTCTGAAGTTGATCGGGCGTGTAGAACACGTCCTGCAATTCGTCCACCCGAATTAGATTGTGGGATATGTGAATGCAATGCTATGCGCATGATTTAGTATTTCAGAAGAGCTCTCTCTTGGAACACGATAGTGCGCAAGATTCCAACCCCTCAGACATCGTAACAACTCAGAAAACTGCGCGCAGGTATTCGTTCCACGCATGGAGGCCTCCAGACCCCAAACCTCGGACCCGCTTCAAGACACAGGGATCCCTCCAGAGATACGAGCTACCCTTGATGTGAACCTATCAACACAAACAGGTTAGGATTTAATTTTCTCTGGTTGTTCAGTCCTCATGTGTTGCCTGTAGTTGTTGATATTCTCCGTAAATACCGCTCTCTTCCCCAGCCAGTTGTCAGCAAGGAAGTTTCAGACACCCTGGATGAAAGCCAGATGGAACCAGACGGCGAATACTGGGATTCATACGCACCCCGTACGTACCTGCACAACTTGATTTTTATAAATATACTTATTAGTTAGTGATCAACGGTTTTGGATACTACTTTTACTACGTGCCCCTTGACCCAAATATTGGATATGACATTGCTCCATCTGATCCTCTGGCAAACATTCGCAGAAATCTAAGGGGAAAGGTCATATCTTGGCTCTACAATGCCCGGCGAGAAAAAAACGTATTTTGGATCTTGGACCCACTTCATCCTGAATGTAAATCTTCGTATACGGCCCGAATCTTCTCAGCAATTCTCAAGGGCACCTATCACATACACTCATCTTCCTTGGTCGTCGAAAAACTGGTTATAGAGCTTGCAAATGCTTATCCCGAATACCGAAGGCTTATCACGCAAATACTGGTAGAGGATCCAAGGGTTGTCAAGCACGACATCATTACCCGATTCAGAAGACTTATTATCGAGCCCTGGGAAGTCATTGGGGCCTCCCACCCTCATTATATTTCCAACCCCCTGTTAATCATAGTTAACAGAGTCTTTAGTGATTGTCGAACGGAGGTAGTTGAACTCCTTCGCGTCCACTATCAATCACACCAAAATTCACCCCTTCTCTGGCTGGTTTGTGAACAGTCCAGGCCAGAAATGGAGCGGCAACTTGTCCGTGCTGCCTATCCAGAGTGGTGTGAGCTGTGGAGGCTGTCAATCGACGATGACGAGGCACTTCGGGACACCAGATACCTTCTCGAGGAAGGTTTCCGTGACATTCGCAATCGACATAACGTTGACACCGCTGAACCATGGCCATCGGAGGAACAACTGTCGGTACTAACAAAGGCCATATCCGGAGTTCATTTCTTTGCCGACGCAGTTCTCAAGTTCGTCGACCACGGAAAAGGAAGACCGCAAGATCTGCTCAACTTATGCCTAAAGTACATGGACGGTATCCCAAGGCCCTCAGCCTCGGCACCATATCGTACAATTGATTATTTTTATAATCAATTCATTTCAGACATCCCCGTTGATATTCGGTCTGATGCGTTATTGATTCTGGAGGCCTTGGGCAGTGACATAGAACCCACCTCATTCGACGGCCGTACTCCTACTCGCTTCGTGGCACATTTGTTGGGGTTGGACCAATCAAGAATCTTTCATGTACTGGACAGATTCCACTCTGTTCTGAACATCTCTCCCCCCGAGTCCCCCTATTCTTCAATTGGAAAACATTCACAGGAGCACCGGACGTTCTCTGACTTCCTCAAAGCCAGATATTCTTATAGTCCAACCCTCCTCCCACTATTGATTTGCATACTTAACCACCCCACAGCACTGTCTGCGCTCAGTGTGATGAGGTGGACACCCTCACTACCGGTTAACCATTTTCGACATGTCGGGCAGCTCATGAGGAATATCAGTTTATGGTACTGGTTGTGCCAGATTCTTCAGGATCACGTTCTGCCCCCAGTTGTGTATGACCTCATCCGTGATCTTAATTTTTCTTATCCAGCCACAGCTCGTATGGGCTTGTTTTTGCAGCTTTTGTTCGTAAGTGTCTTTACATCATGCACAATTAATTGAACTGACTTGAGAAACACAAGTCACACTCCCATAGCCTTCCTGATTTTGTACGCACAGATGCCAGGAATGCGATTGATCAACGCCTCATAGAAAAATGTAGGACTGTTGCAATACCCTTTGTGAGCTGGTCTTGATAATACTGTAGCGGCTATCACTGATACCTCTCCATAGGAACTTGGATCCGAGAAATGGTCGTATGACCCCCCTCGATATGCATTGCTTGGTTATGACACTCGCACAATTCTTGTCATCTTACACCCTCATGAAAAATATCGTGGATATACATGTGTAGATCGATATTCGGTGGAAATGTTGAATGATATGTAATTATATGTATTATAATAACTATTATTGTACACAATAGCTTGTGGAATTGGGCGCTAGATGGTTCAAGATTTATTAGGGCACATCGGACACCTTGCAATAGACTACCCAGTTGGTTCCAACTCATGTGCGGGGTCTACAGCTGCCTGTGATCGCGGTACAACCCTACGAGGGAACACCTCATGCTGGTACATCAACAACAAATACCAACATATAAATCGTACCAAGGACTCACAATACTATGTCTCCTGTGACCTCTGGCGTGAACATGTCATAGACGGTCAGGACATGTGCAATCGGAATGAGGACAGAGTTATCGCTAAAGAGTCTAAATGAATAATATCCGCCGAGATATGACTTCCTAACACCTATAAGTCGAAATGACCCCTCCGCGAATCTGCGAGTGACATGCCGCCCGAGCTCAGCCTTATACTTCCGCCCAGCACCCAGAAACCAATTCGGAACATATTTCATGATCGGGGGTGTTTTGACTAAATACCGTCTGAGTTTTGCTGCATCCGAAAAGCTCCCGATAGCTTCTTCCCCAGTCCTAATATTTTGTTCGTCCAGTCTTTCCTTCCATGATAGTCGATGCAAAGTTCTGGTGTTTCGACTTAGTGAAATAGCATGACTCAATGACATACAAAGAGATGCATTTGGAGAAATTGTCGAGGGACTTGAGAAGGTTGAAGATGAAGGTGTAAGCGGTGTTGAGTTGCACAGGCTGATGGGTGTTGACCATGTTTGGGTGAAAAAAAATCGTGGAATGTACGGCCACCAGGATTGGTAGGGTGTTATGCCGATGCTAAAGCCCCAAGCCATCCTATTGCTACGTGTTAGAACAAATACTTAAAGAAACTCCGACAACGTACGTCAACTAGCATGGTCTACTTTGGGCGGTCAGAGTATTTGCTCGGACGTTCCTCAAAGAGTCATTTATCCTGGCCAAACTCCAGAAACCGAGAATGCCCTGTCCAAAAGTTGTTGAATAGACCATGTTGCCTAGGAGGATCAGAAATATTGACAATTGTATTGAATTGACGAACTGACCATCCACGTACCTGTGAGATAGACAGTAATTAGACGTGTATACAGCAAGAGGAAAACCATCAAGAACCTTGTGCATCTCTTCTTCATCCAAGGGAAAAGACCTATAAAAGCCAAACAAATATCTGAAACCCTTTCCCTACCCCCTATCATCTCCACGAATCGACATATATAATACAAGGTGTCCGATTGCAATAGTTACCACCCACCAAAACCTTATTCTGCCTCACGTGGGTAGACAAGGAGACTCATTGATCAGTAGTGTGGGTCATCGAGTTCATGCCAGCGCATCCAGGCGGGCATTCGACGATACACATTGAGCGTCGAGCGTGGTCAGTGAGGACTAGCGAGACACTGCTTACGATGTTCTGAGTGACGTAGGATCAAATGCATATTGATTACCAACGCTCAATGAACCCAACAGTCATCACAAACACATGCGCTCGTCATATTACCCAAGAACATTGGTCTCGCCTTTCTTGAGAAACACATCCAGAGCCTCTTCAATCGACGTGTCCCCACCAATGATTTCGCGTCCTCTCGGTTGACTAACGGTGCTAGTGCCTTGGCCACGTCTTCCCTCTTCAAGCTTCAGGTCCCCTATCCACAACGCCAAAAAATGGGACCGACAGTATACCAGGAGCAGGATGCGTCTTCCCCACGCACACATCTCCAGTCATAGGCCCATCTCTCAATCCCCCAGGACGCAAAACCGTCCACTTGAATGCTGTCTTCCTAGCTGGATTCTGATTCGCCTCACACTTCCATTTGGCATACGTTCCCAGCACCTCTCGACGCTTCTACGAAATCTCCACATCACGTTCACCCTACGCCCAAGAAATCAACATAGAAAAGAACACTTCCAGTAACACACACATCAAGCGCAGGAATCTTTTCCGGATCCCCCACATCAATCGACAACCCCGGCCTCCCCCACTCTCGATTGCATCAAAACCTTTGACCACCCCCTTATAATCCGGTCCCTCCGTCCTCTGCTCCCCACCGTCCCGCCAGCTCCAGCACAAAAATACATAATGTACTGCCCCCTCAAACGCCTTCGCAGACATGGTTGATCTCGAGCGGGGGTACGGGGAATTTGGTAGGGATGCAGAGGATGTCGGTTGTGTGTGTGGGTGTGCGGATGATGGAAGTTACGGCGCGTTTGCATGTGAGGAGGGATGCAAACCGGAGGGAGGCTTGTGTGTAGGAAGATGAGGGGTGAGTGTTATGTCCGCCCCTGAACATTGCTTGGACTGACGTTGCTGTCCCTCCCAGCTGTGATAACTTTTTGCGCATCTGCGTAATGCTTTAACGAAGGTTTTAATGAGCCTCGCTCGGTG
>QFDT01003999.1:51390-77833 GCA_003315915.1 Macrolepiota dolichaula | reverse complement strand
AGACAGATTATACTTAACTCATTCGCCAATTGTCACTTTTCGGGCTTGCAGAGGTTTGGGGCGATCTGAATCTTTCTGGCAAAGTGTTGTCCCTTAGAGTGCTCGATCGACTACGTGGTGATCCACTCCAGGCGCCTTCATTACCGTGACTATGGAGTGTTCTGTTACGTCCCAGAGACCCAGGGGCTGTAAGAACTTCTCTGTCGACGTTTTCATATCCAGCCTCCAACTCTCTTGGTACGGACAGGGATTCGCGCGTGGGGGTGCGCACGAGGAGTAGATGCTGCAAGCAATGAGGTTGATTGTACTGGTAGAAAGTTTTCATAACTTACCTGAGCTGGAGAAAGGCCCAAGGTAACGTTACTTCGTTTTGTCCTAAGTGTGGGCGTCTCCCGCGGGATTTCCATACCGCTGGACAGAACGAATGCGCCCCTTGTTCGTTTTCCGATGGTTCCCATTCCCAGCCTTGTTTCCTCTTCGGCTGCTTCATTGGGCTGGGCAGCATGTTCTTCATTGTGATCGGTGGCACCGTTGGCGAGAATGAAAACACCGCCAAAGGTGGCTGCGCATCCATACAGAAAGGTAACAATTTCGTGGAACCTAGCCTTCTTGAAATCACCATACAAGAGAGCACTGCCTGTGATCGCCGACAATGTGAAGAATACGAACTGAATGGGAATCACAGCCTGAAACATGTCAAACGCGATAAGAGCATAAGAGTAACAGTTGGACATACCTTGCTGTCAAAACGCATCAGGGCCCGGTTGAGATATCTGATTTGTCCAACACCAGTTCCAATAAGTATCTATACGAACCACCAATGGGTCTATTGTTTGTGTTAAGGAGAATGAATGCTTACAAGAACGAGGGGATAAGTAATCCATTCGGCGAAGACCCCATACCATTTCATGGTAATGATGGTCGATAGTGCCTTTGTCGATAAGACTGTGAAGCCACCAAATAATGCACACAGCCCCACGTCAATGAACACGTAAGTACGCCCAAGATTTCCTTGAGAGAGAGTAGCAAGGATGATGGTGCCGACGATGTAACAACCAACGTATATGAGAAAGGGGGTTTGTTGGACCGCTTCAATCAATTGTTGAGGATTCAATCTCGTGTCAGATGCATTTGAGGAGAGAACTACTGTCACGGCGCCAACGATAGCAACACATACACCCAGAAAATCGATCTTGTGGATGTTCAGCACAAAACTCATGTTTCAAGGTCATGGTAAGATACCTTGCGGAAATGCTCTCCCAGCATGAGGGGAGCGAAAACGCAGTTGGCAATGAGCGCGAACTATGGGACAATAGTATAAGCGTGATCCTCCAATAGAAACCAGAATTATTCACGGTTCCAAGTGGGGCCACGACAGACGCTGGAGCAAATGCGTAGGACACGAAGTTTCCAAGCTCGCCGACGTTCATGAGGAAGAACCCGAACCACCTGAAGAAGGAATGAGGGTATTTATTCAAGATAAATGATCCAGCGCACCATAATTTAGATCCCAAATAGGCCGTTTCATTGGTTTGAGCATCCTCTTCTTCATCTGTCTTTTTGTGGGTGGAGACCGACCGGTTGCTTTCAACATCTTCATTCGGGACGTCTATCGAGAGTGTGATATGTTTCTTCTTTTGGCCTGCTTTAGGGCGGAACATGCGCATCAGAAACCCAGCTTGCTGAGGTTCAGTGCTAGGGGTACGCTCTTCATCATCATCATCATGGGTCGTGTAAGGATGATTATGGAAGGGGAGGAGGGGCTGTGTTTCTGGCGTAAGGGTATGTTGACTCGGTGGGGTAGACTGTTCTGAGATTGTTTCCAGGTTCTCGATTAGATTCGGTCTGGTTAGATGATTTTGATTCTGTGGTCTCATATGTTCGTCTCGATCAGCGTGGGCAGGCTTTGTTGCGTCAAGCCGTTTGTGAGCGAGTTTTTGAAGGTTAAGAGCGAGAGATATGAGGACGTTTCCCGATACTGCAACAGCAATGCCAATGACGGTCTGTGTCGCCAAACGAGGTAGGTCATCGGTTCCTCCAATTGAGAAGATGAGGGACCAAGGGGACACTGTGGCAGCCGTCATTGTGTGGGTGGCATGCAGTAGTGCGTACTTGCAGTGAGGGTGAGGGGAGGAGGAGAAATGCAGCACAGATCACCGGGTACGGATGTATATACAAAAGATGAGGGAACGGAGCAGCGAGCAAGTGACACAACGTCATGTCACATGTTCCCCTTGCGTGATGCACGTCGGCGTCTATCCGCTCGACGTGTCCTAGTTCCCATTTCGTATTCTCTCCTCTACTTATCCGCTATGCGTCCTCGTCACACACAACATTCTCTACCTGCATTCCCAGTTCATTCACTGGTCTTTGTTGCACCGAATGAACTCGTTGTCGGTGGCGGTGGTGGTTCATCCAGGAGCGGAATCAAAAACAAGCTAGTGTGTATCCATTCCAATATAAACATACCGTCACTTACCCGGCCTCGCAGCGATTGTATGCCATCGATTCAGAAAGAGGAATTGACCCTAGGACCGAAATTGAACTCGAGGACGCTCCGACGAGCTTGGCTGTTGACCTACAGGCAATAATGAATCCTTTCTGTTCGGAAAGCGGAAGGTGCTGACTTGTCATAGTCTAAAGCTGTTATCTGTGGTATCAACAGCACTCCAGAGAAGATACTAAGGGGAGAGAATGAAAATTGTCGCATATTCAGAATCAAGGAAGACGCGTATGCAGGCCTGCTCTTACATTCTTTGTATTTACTGAGACGTGTGTCAGCTTTCATCTTGACGTGACCAGGGGTACTTTACCTGCCGACGAGGAAGACTATCAGGTATTCTTTCGCGTCTTGGGGTGCTATTCCCATTACTGACAATGAAATAGAAAGTGACCGTACTTTCTCCGGATAGGAAACTCCTCGTAGTTGCAGGCTGCCATAACGTGCGCATTCCCGTTGAATCACTAACACCATCTTACCTTCCCATAGCTATCGTTATTGGCGTTCCCGAGCCTTACTCCGGTCGCTTCCCCGATTGAGTTTGAGAAGGAAATTTATGACGCTACCTTCTCCAATACAAGCGAAACTGTGCGTTCTAGTTTGCTCCGCTTATGAGGTTGTTCAACTGGAAGATAGTTGGTGGTTGCTACGACACATAATATCCATGTTTATTCTATCGGTATAGGCGCTCTCACGTCCTCTCCACAAAAGGACAAGGGCAAGGGCAAAGCCAACGAGTTGGCTGAGAATATGGGAACCATGGAGCTCGTACGTTTGGTAGACTTGCCAACCGACCTTGGTGGGGCTGGCTCCTGTACTTTCCGCTCAGCCAGGTTTGTTAGAATGGTTTGTTTCATGAACGTATCTCATGTTCGTTTTTAGGTATCACCCGTCCGACGATGATACGCTTTACACAGTAGTCAACACCTCTCCTCCTCGCACACGCAGCCGTAAAACTCCAGCACGACAAGGATATGTTTCTAAATGGAACACGCAGACATGGACGGTGGAAAAACAGAGAAAAGTGGGGGATAAGGGTTTAACTACTTTTGATGTTAGGTATGTGTGGGTTCTCTCAATAGCGACTACAACACCTTGCTGACATAGACCAAGTCAAGATGGACGGTTTTTAGGCTACGGCTCGTCAGACTTGTCTATCGGGATGCTGGATTCCAAGACTCTCAATGTAGGTTATACCCAGTTTCTCACCATCTGTTTCTCCTAACTATCTATACAGCCACTGGGTACTATCTTGAAGGCCCATGAATTTCCGCCAACAACTATCAGATTCAATCCAACAACAACCCTCTTGGCCTCTGGAAGCGTAGATAATTCTCTGCGCATTGTCACAATACCTGAAGTCGTCGGAGGTTCTTGTGAGTGGCTTTCCGAAGGAAGCGCAAAATTTATCTGATGAAGCTACATCGACAGCCTGGACTCTGACTATCCTCATACTCGTGACACTCCTAGTGATCCTCATTGCAGTTGCTGTACAGAACGGATATCTCAAATGGTAGACCCATCAGCTGCATCTAATTTATGTACATATGGTTATTATTACTAAGTTGTTCCTCTCAGGGAGTATGATGTCCTTATGATACATGCATGATTGATACAGTTGAGAGAACCAGCCCTTTAGTCGTAGTCGTCTTCTTCGACCAGCTTCCGTTTTACTTCTGAATCTGGTGCTGTTTGCACTTCCTCCATGCCATCACTCTCTTCTTCTTCGTCATCGCCCCCTGCGAAGAGACCATCCGCCTCTTCATCCACATCACTCCCTTCATTCATACCGTGAGTACCTGCACCAGTGGCTGGCGTTCCGAACATGTCAATATCCGAGGGGGTTGCAATGGCGCTGATGGGGAATGGTGCTTCTTCGCGGATAGGTTGAGGAGTAGGGAGAGGTGCTGGTTCCATATCCTCGTCTTCGTCTTGTTCTTCCTCTTCTGACTCAGACTCTTCTACCTCTTCCACTTCGTCATAGATCTTGATATCCGGAGGTGGTTTGTTAGGAATCAAGTTGAAGTCAACATTCGTAAGACATTCAGACTGAGGCGGTAGTCGTACGCCAAACACTTCAGGGACGGCGGGTAAAGGAGCGGCATTGACTTCGTTGGCCAGAGAAAGAATATACTGTCATCATGTTCAGATCAAAGAACAACGAGAAGTAAACTGAAAGCCGACCTCCTTCGGAACGCGACCACCAAACTCCCAACCAACACGCGCTTGGACTGCCAATGTCACGTCATCCATTTCTATCTTGCCTCCCCTTCCAGCATGCTCGGCATAGACACTTGCATCCGTGAGCACTTGTGCGGTATATCTATGTGAGAATTCTAGCAGTTGGTGAAGGACTCCTGGCTGAACATCTTGGACACTTGGAGTTGCAGAGAGTAGGAGTGCTATTGAACGTGCGGTGGTTGGGAGATTCTCCGCGGGACGAGAAGATGACGACACTGTTGTCATCTGAGGGTATCTGGTTCTGGTCAAGCAAGTAATTTGTTATGGATTGATGCAGTCTTTGCCTGAGAATTAAGCCGGACTTGTGTGTGTGCGATGCTATTGGTGGACTTTGGTCCAATGATGATTGATTTGCTTGCCTTTGTTTGACTGGCTTCGATGAGCGCCAAAACTGTATCTGATAATCCACAACATCAGTGGTAGCATATATTCAATACAATACCTCTTCGAAAGCTGGTGAACCCTGTGAACTCTCGGCCTCCCTCGACCACCTCGATAGCGGATCTGAAACTCCGCGCAATCCAGTGTCGGCCGAGAACCAATGATAAGCGTGGAATGGTAACCGGCGGTAACCGAAGTGGCTAAGCATGTGACCTATGACAGCCAATTGGAGTGGAGGAATGGACACGGGCATGACAAAGCCATTGGCCCGTCATAACACGCCAGGGCACCAACCAGCCTCTCCCACTCCTTCCACACCCGCAATGTTTCGCTCAGCAATTACAAGGACTCTACTCACTGCTGCCCGCCCTGCAGTCTCGCGCGCTACTGCTCGCCCAGTAGTCGCAGTCCGTCAGTATCATGAAAAAGTTATATCTCATTATGAGAAACCCCGAAACGTATGTGTCTCCTTTTTTCATGTTCTAGGCCCAAGCGCGCATGAAACCTCTTATCTGATAACTTACCCAACTCTTCCTCCAGGTTGGCTCTCTCCCGAAAACCGACATCGATGTTGGCACTGGTCTCGTTGGAGCACCTGCGTAAGTTATTCCTCGTTGAGACCATTCGTGCCCGGAGCTAACCGGGCGTCGCTCCAGGTGTGGTGATGTTATGAAGCTACAGATTCGTGTCGACGAGAACGGAATCATCTCTGATGTCAAATTCAAGACATTTGGTTGTGGAAGTGCCATCGCTTCCAGTTCATATATGACCGAACGTGTGAAAGGATTGAGCTTGGAAGAAGCAGGCAAGATCAAGAATACTGAAATTGCGAAGGAATTGTGTCTGCCACCCGTCAAACTACATTGCTCTAGTACGTTCTTGTCATGTCTAAGATTTCCAATCTCTAACGATTTCATCTAGTGCTGGCCGAGGACGCGATCCGGTCAGCCATTCGTGACTATCGCTCCAAGCGACAGACTTTGCAGTCGCAGGGACGATCACCGTCGGCAGGTTTTGTCGATACTACGGCCTCCCAAGCCCCGTCATCAGCTCAAGTCTAGGCATTCACACCTCTTTCCCCTCCCTTCATAAAAAATAGCGTTACTCCCGTTTCTAAGATACCTTTATTTTAAATCCTTCGCATGTTTGTCCTTCGCTGCTTTTTCTTCACATATGTATCATTACCATTCTCACATGTCTTTTGAATCAGAATAGACTTCGCTACGCTCACTATGATGGAAATAACTATGACTATGAAATATATCTATGAACCTTTCTTGTCCGCGATCGAGAACGAGCCTGATCCAAACCACTTTTCGTTGGCCTCCTTGACTCGTTGTGCCATTGCTGCTCTATTGGTCAATTCGAATCCTGATACTCAAAGTCAGATTACAACTGAAATGGTGCCGTAGAAGGAACTCCTACCTTGTGCAGGTGTGACACTCAAAGATGTTGCCATGCCAGATGACTGGGCGGATTGAGCAGAACGTGTGATCGCGGCTGTCCTGAGCTTGTTGGCCTTAGATAATTTGGCTATAGGCTTACAGTTAGTAGCGAAATGGTCAAAACGCTGGGATCCTAATCACCTCGACTCTTCGTATCCCCTGTACCAGCGCGAACCTTCCCTGTGCCAACACCAATCATACCGAGGCCCTTTGTCTGATCGAAGGCTCCAACCTCCTCCTCAGCTTCACCAAACGCCATTCTATTCTGAAGCTTGCGTAGTTCTGTCTGAGCATATGCTTCTTTGGCCTTGCGGGCTCTGTTTTGAGGTAAGAGTATATTCATCAGAACTTGGATTGGAACTCGCCGTTTTCCTCCTCTCCGCTTTTTGGGTCCATCACCAGGTATAGCAAGAGCTTTCACGACTTTAGCAGGCGGCGGAGCAGCAAGCCGATCAATATGTTTCTCGATTACATCACGGAGGGATTCGCCGTACGAACCTGAAAAAAAGATTCAGGATATACTACTTCAAACGTGAATGGAATAAAGGATACCATCACGACGTTGACGTTCAAAATCCATTCGTGCTGCCAAGCTACATTTCGCACCAATAGTCCGCTGTGCTTTAAGTTGGTATTCTGGAGGTGTCTGGGTAACAAGTTCGGACTGGAATATGAACCCTGTATGTCGTCGCTGAGTCGCTGTCGAGAAGCCGGCCGTAATCTTCCTTTGAGCACCTAGGAGCTGTGTGGACCATTAACGTCAGGCACGTTTCAAAGCGATATGCTTACATGTATATTACATGCTGGCATTTTTGCCAATCCTCCCAGACCTCCTGCAACCCCTAGTAACTTCGCGGCTGTGGTTGTACCAACAATAGCTGACAAATTGGGAGCAAGTACATTCATTCTTGAGCTCACGTACATGAAAATCTGAAAAGGGGAATAAGTACAACCCACAATCTAGACGAAGAGAGTGACGCTGCACCTTTTTTCGAGCCTCTTCCAATCTATCAGCAAGATTGCAGGCTTTCTCGATGGCTCTCCATTCCTTATCCAGGAGTTGCCTACCAGAAGTCGTGCTGGCGGTGACAGCGACACTCATGATGACAGCAGGAGGCAGAATACCAGCCAGATTGACCTTCGGCAGATCCTAAACCACCGCATAAGTCAGGTAACTTCAGGAATAAACGCACAAACCTCATTGTTGGCTAATGCGCGAACAGAGCGAATATACATGGCAGGATCCGTAACGAGCTGCTCGAGTTCAGGGAACCTGGGTGCGTAGTGGTCCCGGATAAACTGAAAGTTGCGTCAAGAAAGCTATGCCTGAAATATGGAGTATTGAGTTGCTCGAGCAAACTCACCTTATTAACAATGAGGATCTCATTGTCTACATCTACCGACAAGTTATTGGCTTGTACGATCACATTGTATTCTGGATTCAAATGAGCCGGGAGCGACATCTGCGTGACGGTCGATGGGTTTTCTTGATACTTGTCAATTTCCTGAATAACCAGTTGAGTTGAATGTCATTAATACCATGAGATGGGGTCTTCTTACCTTCAGAATATCCACCATGCGTTTACTGCTTTCTAGCTTGGCAATTTTACCAATATCATCAATGCCTCCGAGCTCCATTTGCTGCACATCCTCAGCATCCAATTCATCTGCAGGTTTCACTCCTCCCTCAAGAACTAGACCCTCCATTTCCTGGCCTTCCCCTCCCTCATCACCTCCACCTTCCTCTTCTGACATCTCTTCCTCTGAACCATTAGGATCCGCTTTGCGTTTCTGCCCAGTGCTTGAAGATGCCTGGGGTTGAGTTGAAGACGGTGCACTAGAATCCTGTTCTTCTTGTTGCTCTTGTTCGTTCTCGTCGTCGCCAGAAAGACCGTCCAAATCAGCTAGAAGTTCATCTACGAGTCCACTCATGTTATACGAGTCTTTTGCTTGAGTAGAATGCAATGAGAAAGTAAAGACGACACCCAAAACGTGCAAGGTGTTTGAGCCTCACTTGTGGTGACTCCAGCGTTGGGAGACCGTGGGAAAGTTGGAGACCTATCGCCGACGCGGCCGAGCCCAAAGAGATTACATTTTCAACCACTTCGTGATCACTGCTGTCACTGCCAGGGCTTGCCTATGATCCAAGAACTTCTTCCTTTCTTTGTATCTTCGCCACCGCTGATCGATGGATGATCCCACGGCACCGATGTTCTACGCGCAATGTCTTCTTCTGGTACTCCATTTAACCAAATCGAAATAAACATAGTAAACCCCGATGCTGGACGCAAATAGTCGACATATATCGAAGCCTCTGGACGTTATGCTACCATTTTGCTAGACTGAGACTAAAAACTGGGACTGATTGTCTACTTATCTCCAGCCAACACTGCTATGGTGGTCTGCCAGAATAGACTGGGCCCGCGCGAGCCTCCGTAGGCGATGAAAACTCAGGGTTGCATATGACTTGATACCAGCTGGCAGCAAATCTAAATGATAGCTCCCCCCCAACTGGATGCCGTCACTACCCAACATCAGGAGTCCTTTTGAACTGAGCCGGTTCACAGATCCTCCGAAGAATCAACTTGTGTGACAACTTATTTTTGGAGCAACCCATCCCTGCTTACACACAAACACATACCCGGTCGCATACATTTAACAGGAGCTGATGAAAGATAACGCAGGTCCGCGGATTCATACTGACAATCGGCTGTGCTCTCCAGCACGAATTGTCTGGGCTACTCCTGTATTATCTGGGGTTGGCGCCTATCTTATTACTCAAAACAAACTTCTTTCCAACACTCACCTCTAATACAGCTGTGAACATCCCTGGGCGCAAATGATTGCGAGTTTCCCTTACCGAAAGAAGGCGTCCCGTCCGAGGGCCCACAGATCTCAGGTCCTAGTAAAGCAATCGCATCTCAAGGTAACATCCGCAAGGCAGTAGTGCAATGAAGGTATGATGTCCCTTTATTCCCCGTCCTGCTAAACACCCAAGATACACCTAGTACACACTCTTCAGCTGTTCAGTTGCAGACGACGCACATCAAGTCCTCATCAAAGGGGTCAGGTTGAGAGCGATCAATGATAATTTTTTTCGGCTCCAGGATCCAGTACCTCCATCGCCTACGCCTTCGCTTCTCAACACTTTATCACTCGACCCATTCCTACTACTAAAATGAGCGAGGGGGCTCGGCGGTGTGCGGCCATCCAGCCTGCGAGGATCATCATCTAAATATGCTCACTGGTTTCCGACGGTACTCGCTTCACGCTGCTTTGAAGCGAATGTACGTACACGGTGCCCCATATCCTTACCCTGGCCGTTCAGGCGGACTTAAAATAGGACTGCAAGAATTCAGTGCCTTGCATAGCATGAAATCAAAGAATGTTCAAACCTTCGGTCGGGGCTTCCTTGCGAAACTTCGCAGAATGACCGAACTCATCCCCCTAAAACTAAGATCTTGGCATCCGCTCACTATCGTTCGACGACCGCTCGCGTCTCTCGGCTGGTAGTGACCCGTTAACCTCACCTCTTCCCTATCTCTCTCGAATAAAATGCGTCAGCTAGGTTTCTGGTGCATATTCTAGAAGGGGGAAAGCACCAGTAATAGATCAACAATCCACATGATACACAGATACTCATTGGTCTTTGGTTCACTCGCCAGATCTCGCCTTCATTTTGTATCTCCACCAAGTTTAGCTAACGGCGACTCTCATGCCATGACGGAAAAATGTTTATTTTTATCCAGTTACCTATTCCATGATTCAAGAGACTGTGGGTTGATATTCCGGATCCGACCACGGGGTAACTAACCTCAATTACTTGATTTTGCATGCGTGTTTCTGATGGTATTTGAGCGTCAATCCTAGGTATATCTGGTTCCCAGGCCTGATTTCTCCGCGGACGATCGATGCAGTCTGTGCTATTGGTGGAGTGGTGAAACACGGAGGACATGATATCCTCAAGTAGCTCAAACAAATGACTAGATTCCTATGTCATCCATAACATATCATGATCAATGCAGAAGATTCTCTCAGTCCGGTAAGAGCTCATTCACTACTCTTTTTTGCGCAGAAGTCGTCTCGAAACATTGTGTCCCTTCTTCTGATAAGTTCTTTGTACGTCCTCGTGATTCCGGAATATGGTGGTTCTGTTATAGAACTCTATCTTGTTCTCTCGAAACAGTTTTAATCCCTCGTTATGCCGCCCCGCACTTCGCGTCCGTCATCAACTAATGAATCCGCCCAATAGGACGCTAGTGGTAAAGGGCAGACCGTTCACGATATCCCATTGTTACGACGACCACAGTCTCGTGTTCATGCCGTTGAAGGCTGACCGAGCACTAGAATTCGGATCCATATCGACTCCTCGAGCCGACTCTCCTAGTTTAAGCCATTGATACCCAGCTTCCCGTCCTCTTCTCTACCGTTTTAGAAACCTTCTTCTTTTTCCCATGACGACCTTAGAATGAGGCATATCCACCTCGATGAACGGCATGCAGAGAAAGGCCTAAGTCGTTCAAATATTGACTGGTTTTTGTTCACGAGATAATCTGGATTCGTATGCGGATTGATCAAAATAGTCTCGAGCTCAGTTTCTAGATTATGCGATGGAATACACCCCCTGATGGGTAGGTTGATGGCTAACGATATCTTCTCGTACTTGACTTTACCCGGTTGAATCACAGCATTTTGAGCGGAGGTTAGGGAGTGAGAAGAGAAGGACGAATAAACCAGATGCCGCCGAGATCTGGCCGCCTAAAGTAAAGGGGAAGCTGAGACCTCGAACGTGGGAGGATCTCATTTGATATTGCGATCTGTCGTGTAAGGCTCGTTATTGTCCTGCAAGGTGATAGGACCGGTGAGGCTTACCGCACTGTTCTACTGGTCAGATTGTTGGCATCGTGGCGTTAGTGAGGGGGAATGGTGTCGAAATCATGGCATTCATATCCCAAGTCATAACAATGCGACGTAAAATGACCAAATGATCTAGAAGCGTGCCCATATCGAGGGTGTTTTTCCCGTTGTGAAATATCGTCCAGTGTCGTCTTTATCAATGTGAAAAGGTAACCATCCCATGTTCTAGCCCCTAACCTCTGCAATCTGGCTCAAGGTCACAATGCAATTGAACCATTGTTCCACGGCATTCCAGTAATGCCCGTGTATGCAACTCAGCTTCCCAGTCAGTAATATTCAGAGGAACTAGCAGGTGGGACCTTGGTCAAGCATAGTGTGTCTTTTATGAAGCCTAGCCTCATAGTACGTAAGGCTGTCATCCGAGTCGGTGTCCTGGTGGACCTTTTTCCTCGTAAGTATAGGCGTGAAGGCATGACGAGTTGATATATACAATGAGACAATAGGTGCATGAGCGGCAGAGACTAATTACCATCCATTTTGATCATGTTTCCCTGGCACTTGGAATCAAGGCGTAGAACTCGAGATAGATTCATATCATAATTGTTAACCTTTGGAATTCTTCCTGACTTTCCTGGAACACACGGGAAAAACAAAAAGGGTTGTGCATAATTACACGAATGAACGGCAGCCCGCTGCACTGGTAAAATCTTGACACCAGCCCTGATTTATCTGCTGACTCGGTAGACAGGCACCCGCCATATTATGTAGCAACTGACTCCGCCTAGTGTGAGTTCGAGGTCATTTCCCTGGTGCTAGAAGGTGCGTTTAGGGTCCAAAAAATGGGCTAATTAACGTCGCTGTAAAAGGGAATCTTTCCTCCTAATTTGCTAGGTGCCAAATGGGTTTCCGAGGCAAGGGTGCTATACCTACACCATGCATTAGGACATAGTTATCAAGTGCTATCGCCGTAACGTCCAACCGCCCATCTCCATGGAATCGCCCGAGTATGGACAACAAACTCAGTTTGGCATGAGAAAACTTACTTCTTTGGGCGGCACAACAGATGATCATGCGTGTGTGGCGTCGGTGTATTTTCATCAGGATATGATAAAGATACCTTTCGGAGTTGTCCGCCGCAGTCTGGTCCAGAGGACAGAGTGCCATATGTGCCGTGTGCCGAGTCATGGTAGTGACTACTGTTCGTTGGAGTGGTATTCGGGAATCTGCCGCTGCAGAGGCTGCAATGTTGACTTTTCAGGGACGTTCAGGGGTCACATTGGTCTCACCAATAATCTCTCTTGGTTTCTCAAGACCATGCTGCATCATCTGCATTTTGAGTTACCATCATGCTTAGTACCGCACATTTCCTGATCCCCTTCGGCTTTATGTGAGCTGAACCATAAGGCATATGGTAACATTCCTGGGAACTGATACTCTTGTTATTGACATTCTGCGCGTTTGGGTTATGCCCCGAGCACGCGGGGAGTTCTCTTCATCAATTTCGGGCCCTTAGATGTGTTCCCGAGCTCGAACGCATCGATCGGGACCCGTGACCGGGTTCACGAGGTTTAATTGAATACACCATCATATAGATAGAGCTGAAGACACAGCTGTCACAACTGTAGTGGTCGTCGCACCAGAAATTCCAATAGGAGCCCATGACGCCTGATGTGCTAGCGCGGGAAATACGTGTGAAGTATTGGAAATATGGGAAGGAGTGGAGGTTTTCAGAATGGAAAGGCAGCGTGGGCAGATTGTTATTAATCCCACGTGATGCACAATACGGGGACACAAAATCCAAGAGAAAAGAAAATAATCTGACTCGATATAGTTTGCTGTGTAATGGTGACAGTGGTATCATTCGATGGCTTTCTTATCCTCAGAGCTCCAATCGACCTCCTCCATGACGATTGCTTTGACTGGGAAGGGAAGACAGCCCCAAGGATATGGATGGGTAAGGACAGATTGTTGTGTACTACGCGTAATCATATAAGCGAAGAGCATAGCCGAGGCTAAGGAGCAGACGGCTCACAGAGGCCGGAGCGATAAACGGAGTGGTGCGCATAGGTAATGAGACGGTACAGCGGGTGAGTACATACTTGCTGTATGATGACGTCACCGACGTCATCTAGGCGACCGTCCGGAATGGTTTAGTAGGTGTTGACAAATACCACCGCTTCATTCTCTCCTCCCCCCGCTGCTCCTTTTTTCCTCTCCTTCTTCCACAGTTCTACATTCCCATCCAAAGTATACAACAATGCCTCCAGGTGTCGGTGTCGTTGATGCGTTCAAAAGTACTGTCCTTACCTGGTCTTTTCAGTGTTCATAAACACTTTTATCCGACATTAGCTCTTTTCCTAGACCTCATTCGCCACGGTAAACATCATAATCAAACCACTCGCACAGAAGCTGCCAAGTCTCGCGAAGACCAGAGCGCTCAGCCGACGCAAGCACGCTCACGTGCTCAACGCCAACAGGGGCAAGCACATGTACAGGCTGTACAGGCGACACCAGTTGCTCAAACTAGTAACCAGCAACCCCAACAACCCATGAAGTCACCACCTGCACGCGAAATCGCACAATCTATGGTGGATGAGGAGCGCGAAACTAAAACCAAATTGCCCATCTACAAAGGTCTTGAAAACTTCAAGCTTTTGGAGAAGATGGGAGAGTCAGTATTTTTCGGTAGCTTTGTCTGGTGATCATTTCTGATTGCTATTTTCTGTAGTGGCGCCTTTTCAAATGTGTATAATGCTTTGGATGTTACGACCGGAAAGAAAGTTGCTGGTGCGTCCCTCCGATATCTTTGATCCGCTCCGTTTCTTATCTTCGATCTGGCATTAGTCAAGGTAGTCCGCAAATATGAGTTGAATGCCTCACAGGTCAGTAATGATTATCTATGTTTGAGATTTCCTTCTTCCTTCCATACCACTAACCATACCCTTCCTCTGCGCGCGCCTTTTCACCGTCTGTTAGGCCGGTGATAAGCACTTGAATGAACAATTCAAGAAGAAGAAGCCGCGCGTTACAGAGGTGCAGTTTTGTTCTTGGTTTTTGTCTCCCTGGCAGTCTTCATCAGGTCCCTGACTTCTTGATCTCCACCAGCGCGCAAATATCCTAAAAGGTTTGCTCAACTCGATGCTTATCTATCCTCGACTCAATGTCTATTATAGAGGTTCAAATCATGCGAGGCATTAATCATCCATCAGTAGTTAAGCTCTACAACTTTTTCGAATCCTCGGAGCACTATTTCTTAGTCATGGAATGTGAGTACCTCTTCACGGTCCTCAATTGGGCACTAACGGTATCTTCGAAGTATTGGAAGGCGGAGAGTTGTTCCACCAAATCGTGAAACTCACGTATTTTAGCGAGAATCTTGCTCGCCATGTAATCCTACAGGTGGCACATGGCATCAGATACCTTCACGAGGAACGGGGTGTCGTGCATCGCGACATTAAACCTGAAAATCTTTTATTTGAGCGCATCGAAATCATCCCTTCAAAAAATCCGATTGTTCGGCCATACGACGAGGAGAAGGAGGATGAAGGCGAATTCATCCCTGGAGTGGGCGGCGGTGGCATTGGCAAAGTCAAAATTGCCGACTTTGGTCTAAGTAAGGTTGTCTGGAATGAGGAAACCATGACACCTTGCGGCACCGTTGGTTATACTGCCCCTGAGATTGTGAAGGACGAGCGGTATAGCAAAAGTGTTGACATGTGGGCTTTGGGCTGCGTTTTGTACACGCTCCTATGTGGCTTCCCACCGTTCTATGATGAAAGCATCAATGTACTCACAGAGAAGGTAGCGAGGGGTTATTACACTTTTTTGAGCCCTTGGTGGGATGATATCAGTTTTAGCGGTGAGTCGAACATCGTGCATCTTCCCCCGTGGCTAAAGTCACCCAGCCAAGGATCTAATACAGCACCTCCTCTGCGTGGACCCATCTCAACGATACACGATCGACGAATTCTTAGCTCATCCCTGGTGCAATGCAGTTCCTGCGCCGCCGCCGCCACCGACACCTCGCATATGTAACAAGGACATCTTGGCAGGGAAACCGCTTGATTCTCCCCTGTTATCTGCTGCCCGTGGCCGCGTCCATGAAGGGAGAAGTCCAGGTATCGCCACGCTCAAGGAAGCCTTCGATATCACTTATGCGGTTCACCGCATGGAGGAAGAAGGTGCCAGAAGACGTAACGGGCGAGGTACAGGGACGCGAGCTTTCTTGGATGATTTGAATGAGGATGACGAGGATGAGGACGCATATGGTAACGATGACAAAGGGGGGGTAGCTAGGAATTCTGTAGGTTCCAACCCACAAGATTCCTCCGATATCTCAGAGGGTCGAGCTGGGCGGCGAGATCAGGGCTCCGGAAGGAGGGCACGTGGAAAGGGAGCTCATAAAGAGTTTCAACTTGATTTACAAGGTGCAACGCTCCTTGGCAGACGACACAAGAAGGGTACGACAGGGGCAAAAAGCCCACTGTCAGGACAGCCCCTTCAGGCGGGGTCTGCTCAGACAGACAGTATTCATCCTAGCATACCCTCCGGAGGCGAGATGTCTATAGGAAGTCCTATGCATTTCTAGGCAATGGATGCCACAAGAAAACCTCTGGTATTCCTCATCCATACCCAGATCCACCACTTCGGCAGAATTACTGGTCCCTTGCCTACGACACAATCGTCTTATTTAGGATGCCTAACCTGGACTCTGATCTTGATATACGTTTTGCGCCCACTGCTGAGCGCCACGTACAGTATTCATCATTTACTATTTATATCCCTCATCTTTTTCGTCAATGTTTGGGATGTCCTTCCAGCCCCACTCCGCACTATGGACTGGGTCCATTTAACACGCATAACACTGCAATATATTTGTGGTCATACTCTTGGTTACTTCTGATTACAATCCGTGTACTTTTATTTGCCCTTTAATCTCAGCTAGCTGGGCTCTTTAGGATACGATACGTAGTGGATACTGTTTGCATGATGCCATCCCCCTTGTTTGTCAAAATACGTTTACGTGTGAATATAACTTGTTCAATGCTTGTTACAAGCAAAATGTGTGTTCACTCAGTCATATCTCATTAGGTTCCATAGTATTCAGTCGTCGTGATACCTGAAAACGAAGAGAGCAAAGCTGGCGACACATCTCGCCACCGTGTGACGGGCATCGGTGCGCTTCGCGGAGTGTAAAACCAGGAACAATGAGTTAGAACTTCTACAGACTTCTACGGCCAAGTGCCACGAATCTTAAACAACAGGATCTCTTATCTCGGAGTTACGCGACAGCAGTCCGAATGGTGGTCCTTCGTTAGATGTCTATCTGGTGAAGAAGGGGGGATTAGTATTACTTCGGTAGTATTTATCATGGGACGGGAAAATCTAGGGCTCGGGGTAGGTGAAAACTCAATTTGGGTCAACGAGTTGCGAGCGCGGAAACATCAGAGTTCCTAGAGGTGTACGTTCTGACAACATTGATTAAAAATGAGGTAAGATATACAATCAACAGAGAAAGCGGCGACAACGGCGCAAGGTGTGAATTGCGGCAATTTGGTCTCTGGATGGATGTGTGTTTTCACAAGAGGACAAAGGAACTATACCGTACTCATTTCTGGGCGGGTCGCAATCACATGTGCCGTTTTCGCCGAGATGAGTTGATATGCAGGTTAATTGTGGTTCTGGAATAGGGGACATGCTCTCAGGAGCGGACTCCAGGGGTCGCTCAACAGTAATTTTTTGTGTATGACCTTGATGTCAAGTATACCCTTAGGGTAAACTCGAGAGCGTCTGCTCAACATTGGGGAGACTTTGGATCCGAGGACCTATAAGTGAATACAATGTGACCCGATTTTTTACCAAATGCCCATACACATAATCCGCAAGGACTTTTCGAGTAAGTATTCTCCCCATCTCAACATCTTGAGTTTATTTCTGCCTACACAAAGACGCCCAGCTGTAGTTGCATATCAGGATCGAAACCAGATCTGACTTTTAACTGGCGGCCTCGCGTGTCGCCGGAACACAGGGATAAGTGCGTGCAGCACTGCCAGGGTGTTTCTCTGAACGTCTGATTGCAGGGATGGGTAGTGGTCTTGATGTTTGTCATAAAATTACCTTTTAGCGACGAGGAGAACGGCGGTCGATCGCTTGTGAACAAATTCCGATTCGGAGGGACGCGTTATCGATGCCGAAATCGGATTTATACGTTCTTTTCCATTCATTCATTCACAGAAGGCCTCCCTGGGCGTTTGTGTATGATATGTGAACCTCGGGGATAGTCAGAATGCGACAAAAGGCAGAGTATTGAACCAGAGAATGCAGGGGGGAGACAATATGCGAGGATATTCAGGGATATTCATTATGCGGAATTCAGAGCACAGACCTAGGGGATGAAATATATTGTAAAAAAATGTTCAATCAATGCAAACTGTATGTTCAAGGAAGTACCCAAAAATGGTAGGTGATTGATTTGTCAGAAGGTGTTGATGGTCCGTGCGCAAAATGAATGGTATATAAGCTTGCGCTGGACACATGAACAAGTCATACTTACCTTGATGGCACAAGCCCCTTCACATACCCGGGTTTGTGGGCCGTGGAAGTCCTCCATAGCACGGCGACCATGTCCTCAGAGGGAGTCCGCGGTTTGTATGGGCTTCGGCTCATGCACCGTCTCAATATTTTCCTGTCCTGCTTCGGCCACTCTGGCTGGGCAGGCTTTTTTTTTTTTATGCCCCTCCACCGTCCTAACCCTAACCCTATTGTCAACCCTAATAACAACAATAAATAGTAAATAATAAATAATAAATATAGTCACGTTGAATTAATGAAGTACCCCCTGCAAGAGCAAGAATAACAACGTCTAAAATCAACCTTGTCGGTGGGATAGCTACGCCACCAGTGGATCCCATTCAAGCTGTCACAATCTGGGATAGGCATTGTGCGAAGCCTCGGATTCTAGATGGACAGGTATTATTATCAAGATTAATACAAGCCAACCTGGGAAATTTCACTATCCAATGAATCAACTCATTATCGGGTAACGGCACGATGGGCAGTGGCAATGCCATGACTAGAAGATTGAAGGGTTTTGGTCGTGCGATAGCCGAGGGACGAACAATATCGTTTCGCTTGTGCATAAAGTGGACTCGCGTAAATACAAACGTCCTTATGGGTAGACGGTAACCTGCGTCTCATTCAACGTCTTGAGTGGGAAAAACAAGGGTGATGACAGCCGTTATGACTGTGGTAGCGCAGCGGGGGTAAGGCTGGACAACTACTGCGAACTGAATAGGGAACACAAGTATAACACTAACGAACATTCATCGTGTGTGCTGTCGCAATTGAGCGATGTGAGTCAGTGAACCGCAATCGTCCAGGTGTGAACGGAGTTAGCAAGGTGTTGATGTTTTTTCCAGTTGGGTGTTGTAATTGATCTCTAATTAACGCAGGGTGAGGGACACGCGCCGCCAGGCGGAAATGAACAAGGTAAAACATTCCGCGGGTTGAGTTCTTGAGATGTTGTAATTGTGGAATAGTGAATTTATGCTCATGAAGTCGTTCACGTGCTTGGGCGAACTGAGTCCTCAAGCTCCCAGTTCAGCTGATCATCAGCCTGCGATTCGACCGAGCTGATGTGACAAACACGTAGCTGACATAAGGATAGTGAACAGAACTTTATCGCTCCACTCGGCTGGTTGGAGTTAGATAGCTGAAGAAGCCAGGCTATTTTCTCCTGGGGTCGATGAGGTTGAGTTAGTACATCAAATCAGGACATGACAGCGGTCCTCAGAACTGGAAAATCATGATGGCATTGGGCCCTTTTTGGTTTGTCATTCTTCGAAAGAAGTCGAGGTTCGAGCCGCGGCGAACTCTGCGGCAAAAGGGAACTTGATTTATGGTGCGGCAGGAAGTGTGTGAGAGATCTAAGCAGATATGTCTGGCGATAAATAATTCAGGGCGTCTATGTCTGATCAACATTTCGGAGAGTGAGAAAACCCATCGAGCTGAGACGGACAGGGTATCTCCGGGAAATCATACAGCATGCCTGCGGACTCCGCAATTGGTACTGGCAGGTGGAATTATCATGATATTGCTAGCGCGATGCACATGCAGACTAGGGAATCCTAGAAATAGGCAAATAAATATCATGAGCAATTGAGTTTTGGGGTGCCCGCTCACATTATAAAATATCTCTTTAGTAACGACGTCATTTTCATCCCAATGGGAGGTCATATCTATTCTGTAAATGAGGTATATGACGCGGACGTGTCAGATGGCCAATGAAGCAATGCCGCAAGGGTTACGTGGATATGACGGACCTTCCTCCTTGACCCAAGTTTTTAGTGGTTTGCGTCAGAACCACGTACTTACTAGCGGATGAAATGTCAGCTACCAGAATACGACTGACCAATCACGACTTACTATCCGTGTGGTTGAATCTCCAGCATACGTTCCTTCACCCTTTCATTTATCTCCTTGTTCCAAGCCCTCGTCCGTTCATTCTGATCCTTGAGATCAGGCCATGTGCTTTCGTGGAATTTTGATAACAGGAGTTTCTTCATGTATGCCCGTAGCAGTTCCGAATCAAATTTCGGTCTAGGCGAAGCCGCGTTAGAGCGGGATGGGGGTGGCGAACGAAGTCCAGTTGGGGAACGGGTATAAGATGACATGAGGTAGTGTGTGTCTGAAATCGACTGAAATTTCCGTGTGGACAGATCGAGGCGGTAAAGGGGTCGTAAGAAGAAGGGGCAAAAGCAGAGACTCAGAGGGGTGTAAGTATGTCTATCGAACGTCCAGTCAACCAAGCACAATGGTCTGCATCGTTAGGGGCGATGTGCTACAGGTCAGATGTTGTGTACTATTTGGCCTTAACAACCCAACCACGTGTTAAGTCATTTCAATTCATTGACGCGTCCTGACCAGACCAATACTCTGCACTGACGGAATAGGTCCAACTTGTCTTTTCTTTCGGACACAACCTCGCGACATAATGTCTTCAATTGGCTTTCCGTCTGCGCGGGACCATATACCGCTTTCTTCCGACTCTGGTTCAGACCACACGAATGGCGACTCGCAATTCTATTCTGCTGCTTTCGATACCAGTGCCTCATTTACCATGAATCCCTTGTCGTCGCATCCTCCACGGACACCACGAACGTCCGTAATAATAGATAACACGGTGACATATGGCAGAAGTGTATACGAAACGAAAGAGGAGCCTGAGGAGGGAGATGCTGTGGAGGCTTCGGAAATTGATGAAGAGGAAGACCGAGTAAAGGAGGCTGAAAACAGGGTCAGGAAGGAGGATGTATGGAGAGAGATGTTTTTGACAAGTTATGGGCGAGACAAGGCTTTTGTAAGTCTAGTGTTTGTCTACCAGACATGGGTGGTATTGAATATCAAACCAACAGAAAATTATTCAATATTCTATTCGTGTTTATCTATTATTCCACGCCCACATTTCTGTGGGTAGACTGCTAAGGAGACCCCCGAGGCCTAACCTCGATGCTGGCTTCCTGAAGCGGCTGAGTGCTACCGCTTCTGGTCTATCATTGACGAGGTCAGTATTGCCAAGCCAAGAAGAATCATGATGCAAGGGGACTAAAGATCCAAACCGCAGGAAAACGCTGCTACTGTTCAATTGGCTACAACCTTTGACAGCGATTATGGCACAACAGTCCGTACCCTTCTCGGCTGAGCAATCGACAGAGACGACCAAAAAAGCGCAGCGGCCTTTCCTGCATATGTTGCTCTATGCACCACCACCTGTGTTGCTTGAGTTGGTGAATGCCATTGCAGACGACATAGCGACATGGTCAAAGTTGGGTTTAATCGGGAAGAAGGTTGGGGAACGTGCTGGGCGTATTTCTGACTGGTGTTGGTTTATCTCAACGCTAGTCGGTTTAGTGGAGAATGCTGTTGAACGGCAAGTGATGAGAAGCCGGGAACAAGAAGGTGACTTGTTGATGATATTAATGAGCGGGATTAGCTGACTTTGATATAGTGGAAGGGCGTTTATACGATGAATCACTAACAGGGGCCACGGCAAAATCGAAACCCAAGTCGACGAAGATTGACGAGAAGGAGCTCGCTCGGCTCCAGAAGCAGGATTACTGGCTACAGATTTCCAGGGCGAAATTGTTCATGGATCTGATCTTTGTCTGTGAGTGCTCCGACAGAAGTCGAGATCGACGAGAAGACACGCGGCTTACACAATGGAAACAACAGCTTACGAACTCTTCTACATCAGACGGGCGAAGGATACCGTCAAAGCATTGACCGGCCTCTCGTCGGCTATTCTAAGGTGTGTTACTATTATAATATAGAGGGATCAGGAACAGGGACCTGATCTTCTCAACTTCTTTGCGACAGTTCTTCAAAGGCGTATAACCGACACAAGACTTCTCTTGTCAAGTCTGCATTGTCAAGTTAGATTCTGGATCTATGGTCGCTTGGTGTGCCTTTGCTTTATTTCCCCAATGTCATTCGATATCTATACCATGAGTTGATAGAATCCTGTCTGCTTCTTCGCCCCGGGCATTTGATGGCCAGGCACTCGAATTTGGATTCGGGTGCCTTGCGATGAAATTGTCTGCTTTTACAACAATGCTAGGTATAATTGTGAATAGACTTTTTTTTCACCACCAAAAGCGTTTCTTGGTAGACGGAGGCTGCTCTAGTGTCGGGGGAGTAGTGGGGACATGAAGGCGCTTCTCACGCAAGCTAGTAATATCAGCCTCTAGCTCTTGGATGCGTTTGGCTGATTCATCCATGTACTTTTCTTGGGCGAGCTTGAGTTGGGTCAGTTCAAGGCCCTAGAGGGACATGAGTGGGGGGTAGGGGGGGTATGTGGGGCATCACGTACAAGGTAAACGGCAGAGCCCAAAAGGAAAACGGGGATCATTGAGGGTACTATATCGGAGTACCACCGGGCATGTCGTGACCGTGGAGAATCGGTGGCATAGGACCTTGGCCGAAGGAGAGCACGCGGTCGTAGAAATGATGTTGCAACGATCATGCTTGAGAGGTGCTGGCACAGAGCTGGCACAACGCACGTTGGAGGACTAATACATATGGCGGGATTGGTTCATAAGGGGATTCGTCGGTGGAAAAGTGGTCATATGTTACCTGGCAGTGAAATGGAGTGGTGATGATGTGGACGTGGAGGCCGGCGATGGGGGGCTACCCACTCGCAAGTACGCAGAGAAAAGTGGCAGAAATAGACGATTGCTATGCAGAGTAGGGCGCTGCGGCGGTAAGAGTGAGACGAGGGAGAAGAAAAAAAGGGCTGATTAGGGGTCGGCAATCTGGCGTGAGAGCTGCAGAATGTTACTGAAATAGACTCGAAATACTTGTTTTTCCGTTACCAACTCCTGCCTCTGGCCAGGTCTTTGCCATGCAGCCCGCCCACACACACCTCGACGAGAAAAGCCCACACCTCGACGTCTTTTCAGACAGCCAACATCCCCACCCGCCGCACACTCGTTCCCAACCAGCCCCATTCAATGCCACCCACCAGGCACCCCTCCCCCATTCACCGCGTCCAACACACCCGTACCAGCCTACATTCACTTCCCCCACACCCCTATTCTCCTCTCAAGCGATATCCATACATCATTCCCGCTCACTTTCCAATTCATCTTACTCCCGCCCCCGGGGTCTGCGGATATTGATGCTCATCAAGTCTTGGATGCCGCTCATTCTCTATGCATTGACTAGTCTCGGTTTCGTCGTTGCCATTACTCTCTACAAGACTGAATTGTTTGAATGTGCGTTTTTTTAGCACCTGCGCCAGCTTTCATTTCCGCGATACTCATCTCAACCGAACATTTCCAGTCCTTGACGACCTGTCTTTCTGGTTGCGCTCAGACGAATATGGCCAAGCAACCCTCTTCTTTCTCATATTCTTGACCACGATTCGTGAGCCCTTGCTTCCTTTGAATTCATCAGGACTGCTCTAATTAATTACCCGACTTCCCTAGCTCCGTTCCCT
Source organism: Macrolepiota dolichaula (assembly GCA_003315915.1). NCBI lineage: Eukaryota > Fungi > Basidiomycota > Agaricomycetes > Agaricales > Agaricaceae > Macrolepiota > Macrolepiota dolichaula. The sequence continues at coordinate 54,414 of QFDT01003999.1, read as the reverse complement.
CTCTACTCTACACTCATTATACTATCAGGATATACTTTCGGTCCTTGGATCGGCGCTATCATCTCCTATTTTGCCGCCCTAACTGGCGCCCTCTTTGTATTCATAGTCTCTCGTTCTCTCCTTCGCAACTCGATCGCCAGGTGGCTAAACTCGTATACAACGATCAAACGCGTCGTGCGCGCCATCGAAAAGCGCCCAAAGCTCCTCTTCCTCATCCGTCTCGCACCTTATCCCTACAATGTCATGAACTGTCTCCTCGCAGCGTCCCCCACCCTGACACTACATACCTACACCGTCTGCACTGCCTTGTCCTTGTTCAAGGTGATCATTCATACCAGCCTGGGCGCTTCAATACACTCTTTCCGAACTTATAATGTCGAAACTTCTGGAAACGATCCCGAAGAAGATCAAGGTGCAGATATGGTAGCAAAGATGTGGACTGGTGCCGGCATCCTTCTATGCATCTTGATCCTTGTATACCTCTCTATTGTCGCTCGAAGAGCAGTTGATGAGGAACTCGAGGATGACGAACCCGTGACGACTCATGCCGACCGCGAGGAAAGGATGGCATTCCTGTCCCCTGAGGACTCTGGCGACCTCGAGAGAGGTCGCACAATGACTGAATCACCCTTTCGGACCCACTCTCTGGTACCAAATCGCGCATTGATTCCCGTAGAAACGGAAGTGGCAGTGGAGGGGCGGTGGTCATAGTTTATCCTCCCTCCTTCCCTGGTTCTGCAGTCGCTCCTGTTTTTGCCTCCGCCCACCTGCCTGTTCATTTCTTTTTATCTTATGATTGGAAACTTTATCGGGTTCCTAGGACTTGCACAACTTCAATCGATCATATTATATCAGTAACTCGCTTGAGCCTCGTATAGTATTCGATCACTATTGAAACACCCTGTACTATACTTACAAACAACTACAACATGACAGTGTCCGTTTGGAGATGCGATGGCACGTGTGGGGGGGTCTGGGTAGAGGTTATGTGGGGAGGAACAAGGGTACGAAACCTTAAAATGCGGCCAACGATGGACTGCTCTTCACATCGGCTCCCAAAGCGCATATATTACAACACTGCCATTATTATTATTATCTGGCGCACAATCAGTGTTATCAGCGATTCATCCATCAGCAACGAGAACAAAACAGCATTATTATATCAACAGCAACAAAGGTCAATGATGTTTCCCCAGATCTGCAAAGCGTTCTTCCGATTACTGGTTCGAAAGACCATCATGTAGTTGATGGTGTCATACGAGCCTAGTGGCCCTGTTGGAAGACTGATCGATGCGTTGCTATTATCCCATCTCGCCCGATCTCCCAACTACTGATGGTTGTGGAGGTGGTGTTCTCTGCTTAAGGGGGTTACAAAGAGTTGTGTCTATGTGATCCTTCATTTACTGTTTTTTTCTGTCTCTCCTCTGCTTCTATCTCTTCTCGAGCGGAGGTAATCAGGACGAGGGAGTGCTAATCGCCGTGTAGTATGTTTGGCACAGGACACCCCCCCGCTCCAACATCGACAGATATTTTTCCATACTATCACAACGGCGCCCAAAAAAAAAGAGTCCGGACTGTGGAGATGATGACGACCCCAAATGAATAACAAAATACTCACACCCAAGTTGTACCAACTGGGACTAGTCTATATGCATAAAAACGGTCTTAGGTCCGGGCCAAATTTGAACTACAAAGAAACTGAACAGGGAGAGAGGGGGGAGCGCCGATTCACACAAATTGAGCCGTGTTTGGTGTGTAACCACATGACATCCCTCTCTTACACATTACATTAATGTTGTCAACACCGTTCCGACTAGATTAATGGTTTAGCGGGTTTATATTCACTCTTTTTTCCCCCCCCCCCTTCACATGTCTATTGTAGTTATTTTCGCTGGCCCCTTTACCCTTTTTGCCTCTAACTCGGTTTATATTTTCCCGCCCAGGAGAGGGGAAAGTATGTGATGGGGGAAGGACGCACCAAGCCGCAAAGCACATGCATCCCTTGTTTTTTCTAGAAGGAAAAAAAAAAACTTTGGCTCTTTGTTCTAAAAACAGACACGGAATGAACGGCAGGGCTAGTGGCCCACTGCCCCCCCACCGCAAGAGAGAGAGAGAGAGGGAGGGAGGGATTGCCCGAATGAACTGCCAGCGTCCGTCCGTCTGTCAGTCAAAAGTGTCGTGACACAGGCAGATGATGGATCACTAATGATGAAGGAATATAGATAACTTGATTCTATTGGGAGGGGACTCTTTTACCAGGGCTTAGTTTTCCCTCACACCCCCGCCCTGCACAACGGTACATTGTCCCCTCCGATCAGAATTTCTCTGCGGAAACGCAACACGCAACAACAACAACAACAGGTGTAGCAATTTGACACAAATGACAACAACAACAACAATATAAATAATAATAACAACAACTAACACACATATGACAATTTGTGGAACAATGCGAGTGAGAGAAAGTGATGATAGAGATAGAGAAGAGGAGGGAGAGAGGATCCTGTACACGTTTCAATCAAATAGACAACCCCCTATCTAAACTCACACGCATGGCAGTGCTTATCATTTCGGAGCTCCTCACATCCGCAATCACGCCCAAGTGTGCTAAAAAAGAAACCAAAAAAAAGAAACATCCCTCACTCCGCAGCACAAGTCATCCCAACGGGGGGAATGGAGGGGGAGTAGAGTGGGTGAGTAGGGAGGTGGGGGGGGGGAGAAGAGTCAGCAAGAGAAAGAAAGAGTATGGTGTATGTGTCGCATGTAGACGGCCGAATCAATGGATCACAATATAATGGTGGGTAGTTTTCCTTTACTGATAAATATAGCAAGCACCATCCCAAATGCCGGGGTTGAGCCAGACCAATATCCGGCTCAACCCTGCTCCGAAGCTCGCCCAATCATCGGACAGTGCGCGGTGTTGATTGAGCGACTGACAACCTGTAGTCTGGGGCTCCTCCTGCTTGTTTTGTAACTAACCCCCCTCTACTGTACCGTACGTATACCCCCCCCCCCCTGCGCTCA